>JABCMJ010030043.1:0-26473 GCA_014822125.1 Arbutus unedo | reverse complement strand
AACCCTAGCCTATGCCTGCTGAACTGACCCTTCAAAAGTAAAATGGTCACTTTACGCGTTTGGCTTCTTTCAGACTTTATCAGGCATCCTATTTTGCCTAATATTGAGCGGTGGGGCAAAATCTGATATCAACAACGAAGATGCCCATGATTTGCAAACATAATACCCCTACTCGGACATCCCTTGAGATATAAAGAATACGATATACAGCTGCAAGATGGGGAGAGCGTGGTGAATTCATATACTGACTAACAACACTTACAAAATAGACAATGTTAGGATGCGTCATAGATAGATAAATCAATTTCCCAACCAAGCACTGATACTGTCCAATATTGGCTAAACACCCCCCCTCAGAATCACCAACCGGTGATTCTGCTCTATTGGAGTATCAGCAGGACGATAAGCCAGTTGACCTGCCTCGGTAAGAAGATCTAGAACATACTATACCAGCAAAAGAATGTGTAATCTCAATAGATCTCAAACTGACGGCCCAAGTATGCCTTCACGGTAGTAATGCCCGCAAGGTCATCACCAGTGAAGATAGTATCGTCAACATAGACACCAAGAGCAACAGTCTTGCCTTGAGTATGACGTAAGAAAAATGTATGATCAGTCAAACTTTGATGGAAGCCTACTTGATAGATAACAATAACAAAGCGTTCAGACCATAGCCACGAGGACTATTTAAGGCCATAGAGAGAATGATGAAGACGACAGATTTTTCCAGAATTACCTAGAGATAGAATGCCAGGATGGGGAACCATATGGACTTCTTCCTTCATATCACCATTAAGAAATGCGTTTTGACATCCAGCTAAAAAAAGGCCATCCGTGAATAGCGGCAATAGAAAATAGGACCTGGATAGTAGTCATCTTCGAATAGGAAGCAAAGATTTTCTGTATAATCCACACCATAAGTTTGAGCATAGCCTTTGGTGACCAGACGGACCTTATATCGAGCAATAGAGCCATCAAGATGGTATTTGATGGCAAAAACCCAGTGACAACCAACAACCTTACGCCCGGGAGGAAGTGGAACTATTTCCCAAGTTTGAGTCTTGTCAAGCGCCTGTAATTCCTCAATCATAGCTAAATGTCACTCCGGATGAACTAGAGCCTCCACCACAGTGGTAGGAAGAGAAACAGAGGAGACAGACGTAAGGAAACTCTTATAGGAGAGGAAAAGAGCAGCACTAGAATATAATTAGAGATAGGATAAGTACAAGTGCGCTTACCCTTGCGATGAGTAATAGGAAGATCATCCGGATGGATTGGAGGTGGCTATCAGGTGGCCAGACAACAGGGCAGTTGAGGATGAGAGGAGTTGGCTGACGAGAGTAAACTTGGACAATAAGAGGTTGGGTAGGGGCAGGGGGTGTGGGGGTGCAAAGGAAGGGAGGACAGGAGTAAGTGAGGGATCAGCGGTAGGCAACGACACTGGAAGAGGAAGAAGATCGTCATCAGATACGGGAAATGGTAACCACTCAGTGGGAGAACTACCTTCACCTGAATAATAAGGAATGTGCTAAAAAAAGGTGACATCATGGGAAGTAAAACGTTTCTGGGTAGGTGGGTGGTAACAACGGTAGCCCTTCTAAGTAGAGGAATAATCCAAAAAAATACACTTGACCGCTTTGGAGCCAACTTACTCCTAGAAGGCCCAACTAGCTAAACAAAACACGTACAGCCGAATACCCGAGGAGGAAGAGGAAACACTAAGGCATCAGGATAGAGAACAGAGTAGGGTGTGGCAAACTGAAGAATCCTAGAATGTGTCCGATTAATAAGATAGACTGTTGTCAAAATAGCATCTGCCCAAAAAGAGTATGGAAAATTCATTCCAAGGCACATAGCATGGGCTAACTCTAAAATATGACGGTTTTTTGACACGACTATAACTATCAATAAAAAACACAAAATAACGAAAGCCAAGAGTAGAAGTAACAGGGGAAGGATTCCAAATATCAGAATGTATTAATTCAAACGGAGCAGTAGTTTTAGGACTCAAACTAACAGGAGAAGACGACCGGACATGCTTAGCCAACTGACAAGTTTCACAAGTAAACTTGGATAGTGGCAAATTATTAAACAAAAGTGGAAAATAATTGTTTTAAATAACGAAAAGAAACGTGGCATAATCTAAGATGCCATTGCATAACCGAAGCTTTATTCGAGGGATAGTGCATAAATAGAAGGAGGGAGAAACGGGGACGGGAGGAACATCCAACAGATACGGTCCATTCACTTCACGCCCATGCCCAATCGTTTGTCGCGTCGCTAGATTCTAAAACACACAATAAGTGAAAAAAAGGTCATTGAACAATTAGAATGTTTAGTAACAGAACTAACAGACACAAGGTTAGTAGTCAATTTAGAAACATTTAAGGTATCATGAAGAGAAAGAGACCGTGACCGAAAATAGAGGAAAAGGTAGCATCGGCAAGGTGGATCTTGCGACGGTTAGAATCAATAGCATAACGACAAAACAAAGACAATAGACCTGTCATATTATCAGTGGCACCCAAATCGATGATCCAGGGAGATGAGGTAGCAATAACATTGTTGGCAGAAGCTGTAGTACTTGAAGCAACGAAAGTGGAGATGGGCTGAGATGTAGCCTCCGTCTAACTGAAGAAGTGACGGAACTTGTCAAGATCAACTTGAGATAAAGTCACCGGCGCCGGGTAGGAAGAATAGTAGGTGCGGATTAGAAGTGAACATATGAGCAAAGAGCCACTTGTTAGTAGGGTGACCGTGAAGAGCATAACATCGAGCTTTTATATGTCTAAGTTCCCCACAATGATGGCACTATGGGCGCAGCTTGTCGGACGAGGCAGAACTAGAAGATGGCTGCAAGGGAGCAGCATGAACTGGCATAGCTGAATGATCTCCCGATGGAGGAGGAAGGACCATCGAGGCGGACCGACAACTCTCATCAGAAAGCACATAAGAGTAAGCACTCTGAAGGGACGGAAAATGATCCATATCCAAGAGGTGAACCTTAGCATACTCAAACTCGTCACGAAGGCCTACCAATAACTAAAACATCCGTGATTTATCCTGAATAGACGCATAAAGAGTAGCATCCACTCATGGAAGGACGAATAAAAGGTCAACTCTTCCTAGCGAGCACGAAGCTGTGAAATATACGCATTAAATGATAAATCACCCTACGATAAACGAGAAATTTCTCGTTCTAAGTTAAAAATACGAACATTATTTTGTCGCTGAGAATAAATTGCTCGAGCAGACTCACAAAGAGAGGCAACAGTCTTGGAGAACATGAATCCAGCGGCAATGGAAGGCTACATGGAGTTAACCAACTAGGAACGGACCATAGAGTCGTTGGCAAACCAAGCAGCATAGGTAGTAGCAATGGTGGCGGGGGCAGCCTCGGTTCCCTTGAAAAAGCCAATCTTCCCTTTCCCACTAACAAACATCTCAAAATACTGAGCCCACAAGAGGTAATTCATACCATCCAACTTGACCATGGTGACTTGGACTCGTGGCGAATCAGAAAAATGAGGAGAGTCAGAAAACAGGGCCCTACTAAAGTTCATAACCGACGAGACAGTGGACTTAGAAGCCATAATAAGTGACCAAATAAGAAACTGTCTACACAGACCAAAAAATGAACAGAAAAAATCTCTTTAGACCATAAATTAATTCAAGCAATTGTATCCTCAGACTAGAACATCATAGGAATAGAGAGGAAGTATACAGATCAAGCAACCATGGGAAAAGAAATCGCAGAAAAATGCAAACCAATAGAAAAATGGTGTGTAGAGCAAGGCGGAGGCGAGCGGCGATGAGGCGGCAGCAAACGGAGAGAGAAACAACTGTGGCGGCGGCGGCGGCGAGAGAAGAGGTGGCGGCGGTGGTTAGGGTTTCATCTTTAGGGTTTTGTTTTAGGCTCTGATACCAAGATGAATGAAGAGGTAAAAAAACTATTTTATTATTAAGATCCCTTTAGGTTAAATAGAGTTTACAAGAGATGCTTAATGGAAACAAATAAAAACAATAAAGGAAACAAATAAAGATAATTAAAAAAGGAATATCAAGTTATGCCATATTCTAACATTTCATATTCCAACATTTATACTATTATATATGTATAAATACTGTATGTATGTATGTATGTATGTTGTATAGACATATACTGTATGTATATGCTGTGTATAAATACTGTATATATAATTCTATAATGTATATTGTTTGGACATATATTGTGGATATGAATATAAACTGTATATATAATTCTGTATAGAATATGTAGTGCATATATATACTGCGTACACATAATACTGCTGTATCTATATATACACGAAATCAATATCTAGGCACAGAGTAGGAAGAATAAGGAGATCTAGGTACCTCGAGCGGAGCAAAGAAAGACGAAAAAAAGCAGCAAGAAGAAGAGGAGAAAACGAAAGGAGAGAGAGAGGTCTGATTAGGTTAGGTTTAATCCCTTTTCTTTATATTCAAAAAGGCGCACCTTTTTGGTGCCTCGCGTTATATATGCGCCCCGAGTTTTAAATGCGTGCCTCTTCTAAGTCGACTCGCCTCAGGCCTATAGAGGCGCACTACCTGTGCCTCAGTGCGCCTTTTACAACTATGGGTCCAGTATGTTACCATGGAATGGAATGTAGCAGTGGCTGATGGACTGGATGGGCAGACGTGTGTATATATGGATCCAGCACTTCTGTCCCAACTATGGATCCAGCACTTAATCATTGCATGCGTGTGTGTGTGTGTATTTATATGTATATATATGCATCTGCAGCCATCATTTTGGATTAGTATAAAGGCCCTACCATCAGCTTCTTTTTTCATTGGCTAGTTAGGATTTTGGTGGCTTACTAGCATAGAATGAATACCAGGGAGGGGGTAGATAAAGTGGAGAGAAAAGAAAGATCTGTTCATTTACATCTGGAGTTATAACGAATATCAAATTGCTAGGCATATTTTCTTGTGATTTTGTTCATGCATTGATCATAAAGTCAGCATATATGTTGGTTCTCCCAATCATTGATAGAATTGGATGCACAATACCATGGTATTATCGCCCCACTTACCCGAGTTATGATGTTTGAGTTCTTGATTTTGAGTGGCTCATATGACGGCTTAATTATGCTTGTTTCTTGCACAAGCTATGCCATTGACATCATTGATTTCTTCTATTTTCTTCCAAACTGCAATTTCCTTGAAATTGGGACAATGGTACATTCACAGGCAGAATTGACAGTTGATGCATCTGTGATAAGAAGTGGAAGAAACTTAACTGTAATTGCAGTTGAGTTCAAAGTCAAAGGCACTGAGAAGTTAACTTATACCTCTCAAGCTACCTTCTACAACATGCCTGTTGCAAGTTTGTGAAGTTTCCCTTACTTTGCTCATTGAGGATGAATATCTAGGTATGTATTATTGTCCCATGACATGCATGTCAGAAATTCCAAAGTGAATATGGTTTACTTCCTTTTGACTCTTAGTATGTTTGGCATCTCGGTGACTATGTTCTGTTAGGAAATAAGAGTTTTAACACACATTCACTGGTCCGGTAAAAGATGCTAAGAGCAAAAACTGCTGAAAACAAGCAAACATATTTTGTACGTGCTCTTTTCCTTGTTCTGCTTTATTTTGGTTCCGCTCTAATTTCCTACAGAGCCTACATTGAAGTCTACGTCATTTGACATTTGCTGTTTGTGTTTATAATTTTGTTCTCTTCGACTCAAGAATGGTGTTTTTATTTCCCCCATTTCTTATCCTTTTGATGATTGTTCTTCAAATTCAAGTAAACATGTACTTGAGGGTATGATGCTAAATTCATTACAACTTGTAGAGGTTCCAAGCAAATGCTAACTTATGAGGCACATGTACAGTACTAGTATGATAATGGGCAGGTTACTAGTACAATGCTGTTACGTTGGAATGGAATACTTAAAAGTAGGGTACGGGTGCAACTGGGATTCATCTGAAAAAAAATATGCTCCGGTAATTTTGAGAAATGTACTTTTTGGTTTATGTAATATTAGAGACCCAAAAGAAAGAATTAGTTAAACGAATTAGCTGATTGATGATCCAACATACAAACTCATTATATTCAAGAGCGGACAGACCACAATTTGATTCGAAAAGAATGCTAGTCAGTGAAAAAAGTGTCATCAAGCTAACTTCATCACTATATAAATGAAATTGTTGTTATTGTTGGCTTGGGGTACGGCCCAGAATCTTGGATGTATACCGGGTAAATTTAGGGAAAGAAAAGGCAAGGGATATTTCTTGAGCCGTGTGTTTTGTACCTATTATGCATGCAAATTTACATTTGAAGTACAATAACTAATATCAACTTCTTAAAGTGCCCATGCTTTATTGATGATAACCTAACAAGACAAACTGAAGTTGAAGGACAATTTTTTGAGTCTCTGAGCCTCTATCTAAACAGTAACACTGCTGATAACCAGAGTTCTGTTGGATAAAAATGATGCTGCTAATAATGTATAGAGGTCCTTGCCTCGGTAGTCTTTTACCAAGTAGTGTTAGGCTGTTAGCTAGTTGGACACATACGAGACTGTAGCACTGGATTATTCTGGATAGGGTTCTAATTTGGGTAGTTTTTCATTTTTGAATCATAAAAATGATAAACACCCTAAACTATTAGTACAATGTCATGTTCTCCTCAAGTTTACGGGGTGGTCATAAAGAACACTCTTTCAGCATTACCCTTTTAGGATAGCTGAGGGATTGTGCAAAACATGCAAGAGTTTTTCTCCATGTTTTTCAATTGATTATGATCTGATATTATTCTGCCTGTGGCATTGACTTTATGTTGAAGAATCATGCTGGAACAGTTTCGCTCGGTGGATCAGAGGAAGCATAGTAGAGCAACTGCCATTTATAGACGGTGGTGCAAGTATTGACAATAATCTCACTCCTTCAAAGTACGGAAAGATGAATGTAGGATTATTTGGTACCTGAGTGTAGAAAGAAGATTCGATTCAATTACAAGACGTTCCACCGTGTGTCTAAATTATTTACCTCCTGCCAGTTGCTGTGGAATTAGATGCAGCTCAAATTTGAAATTTGAAAACCGATGGGCATTTATTCATCATTATCAGCCTGTTCACAAATTTAAATTTTGAAATTAGATAATTGATGGGCAGTTTTTCAACATTATTGACTTCGTGAGCATTACAGCCACACAGAGAGGTAATTCGGGTGATTAAAGAGGGGACAACTACGAGCGTGTATTGACAATAAGCTGTTTGATTCCCAAATGAGTGGGAAAACTACAGGACCTCACATTTTTTAATCATAATTCGGCAAGTAAGATTGGAAAAGGGAAGTATCTCATACGGAAAATTACCTACCATAAGGAGGGTAGTATTAGCTACTCTCCCCTCTTTGAATTATATCTCCACTTATTCAACGGTCAATAATAATTCAAACTTCTTTATTTTATATTTATGTTTATCTTTTATCTCACTCAAATAGAATACGGTATAACTAATTTTAGGACTCATATAATCAAGTATCCATGCTCCCTTGAACTCCAATCTTCTTTATGGCCAATTTTAATTGCCTTTTTCTATTTCTATCCTTCCAAAAATACTTTGACATCATCTTTTTACTTCATGTGCAAATACTCATTGGAGATAGGGCACGGAGCAAGAGAACAGACACAAATGTTTGCAAATAGCATGAAATCTCAAAGAATTCATTGCAACATGTATCTTTCTTCCAACTGCAGGTTGTCTTTCAGAAACAACAGTTCCATACACAGAAAGTTGAAAGTCACTGGTTACTGACTAACGGGAAATGAGATGATCCTTCAAGGACCTTCATATTTTATCTGCCAGACATAACGAAAAGAAAAACTTTGTACATTCTCAATATCAGCAGGAAATCTGCAGGCAAAGGCAATCTCACCAGTTTGTTACAAAAACGTGCTTACAATCCCACCTTCCGGATACTTGTCTCCGAATCTCTATTTGCCTCTATATGTAAACAATAGATGGTTATACGTACTAGACCTCATCTCTGTATTCTGCGTTGATTCTGCCCAGAATGTTCCGGTGGTTGCGAAGCGGATGCCGGATAGCTCTGTAAGAGACATATTAAGGAAAACCATTTTCAGTGATTAAATAAGTCTCAAAATCACGTCTTTCAGATTTTTAAGTTACACTATCATCAAAGAAGAATCATGCATAAGCCTGAAAAGTGAAGCACAAAAGTCAACTTCTTGAGTTTTTGTCCTTTCTAGGAAGTCTACATACACACCCTTTGGCTTACACCAGGGTGTAAGCCAAAGGTGTGTATGTAGACTTACTCAACAAGAAAAGGGGTATTTGGAGATTTTCTCCAGCAGAAGATCACCTTCTAACTTAACAAATTTAGCGATGAGAAGAAAGCTAAATCAGAAAATTGAAATACTGACAAGGAAATCACAAGATCTTGGAGTCCCAGTCGTATTTTGAAACTATGAAGAGCCAAAGGAAGCAAAGATGTATATACGAACCACTTTCTAAAGCCTCACGAAAATACAGCACTAACAAATGCCTCGGCATCAAAAGGTTGGAGGTCTTCTATGCCTTCACCCACACCCACAAACTTTACTGGAATGCCAAGCTCATCAACTACACTAACCTGCAAACAGAAATTACAGTAACACAACTACCAAAATCACCAAAATACATGGAACCCTGGTGAGGCATCCTTGTGCAATGAACTAAAACAAGAGTACTTATAAAAAATTTCCAAAATTACCACGCAGCCGCCTCTAGCAGAACCATCAAGCTTTGTCAAAATCAACCCAGTTATTCCTACTACCTGCCAATGGCGTTTCAGTCAAACAAGATACATAAGAGGTTGCACAATGGCAGTTAAGCAATATATACTCTCAGTCTTTGTTTCGTAATGTATGTGTGAACTGAAAAAAATTTGGATTGCAGTCATGGAATGATAGAAGTATGTGTAACAGGAAGATCAAGGAATATAAAACAAAACAAAATGCAAGTATACAATCCTTTCTGTTCCTTAAACACTGACCCTCCCTTCACCCCAACGGAATAAAAAAATCACTGAAAACTAATGCGGCAAAAGACCATTTGAAAAACACAGCACATTACTTGGGCATTCCCAATAATAATAATAATATAATGAAGTAAAGAAGCTACTTAATTTTTTGAGGTTTCCCTACATGGCTACACTTTCTTATCCTTAAGTACTAGTTTCACAGATCCAAGATATAAAATTAAATCCATCAAAGCAGACCACATAGTGAATCAACTTCACTCTTATTGTCCTTCATCGCTTAGGTTATTTATTTTTTCTTCTGTGTTCCAGTTGGTGTCATGCCTCTAGACCAGCAAGAGGGGGAGCACCCTGCTTGTATGCTCAACCATGGATGATTGGCAAAACATAATCCAATCGAATTATAATTTCTATCCTTGTTACAATCAAGAAAAGGTGCTTTATAGAGACTAGCGGTGAGTCACACATGTGCAACTCGTTTTTTGTGTTTTTGCTATCATTTCGTGTGATTTTGTTTGTGGATGCTCTTAATGTGAATTACTTTGCAAATCTTTATTGGTGTTTTCTTACAACTATATTAACGTATAGCAAAACGAGAGAGTAAACTAAACCCAACAAATAATAAGGGTGAAAAGAGCTTGAGGAGATCCAGTAGATTTAATGTGAAGAAGTGATGGCAAATGGTTAGTATGATGGATCCAGGGGTTTAAATAGTGGCCTTCCAATACTGCCACACTCCAATATATTGGTGCTAGCATAAATTCACATGTGTATCGGCCGATGCCTTATACATATCGATCCGTATCTGATTTTTGGCCAGCTTCACGGCCTTTATGGTTGATACTTGACCGCTATGACCACTTAAGGTGCTTTGGGGCAAAAAATAATTTAAAAAAATCCACGGCTGCTACACCTGATTACTGCTACGTTAGTAGAATAGATTGTAATGACTTATCTAGGATGAGGACATATGATGTGGCGAAAGGAATGGGTTGTCCACTACAGTGCTCAGGAAATTTGTAGACCTTGCTCAAAATTCAAAAAATGCCTTAAAAGTATGTTGTTTTCTAAAAAGCACATATTTGAAAGCCACCGTCACACTGACCATAGATGCAGAAGAGTTTTCCAATGTCAGCTAAGAAGGAACATTTTTGTTATTCAAGAAGATACACAGCACAATACATACCTGATTCAGCGAAAAAATGCTGTAGGATCTGAGAATGTTAATTGTGTTAAGGAAATCTGCTTTATTTAATTTGATCAGCCTCCCTAAAATTTCATGTTGGTCTAAAAAAAGGGCATACGACACATGATACAGAAAGGTAACATAAGAACATAAACACACTTCGCAAAACTCTTTTCAAAAGGCAAAGGCACAGGGAAATTACCTCATTGAACTCCCTAGCTTGTGGAAGCATATTCAAACCAGTTGTCCCATCCAGAACTAAAAGAATCTCCTGTAAAGATTGTGGACTAAATTATGACACAACAAACAAAGGCGTGCGAATTTGGCAAAAAGTCAAAGGACTCTCTACTGCATGATCCAGATACAATGAGTTCAAAAGTTGTGCACCGTCTTCTAGGAGTAGTACGGGACAAACTACAGAAGATGCATGGATCACAGATTCAGAACTCATTAAAGTCAAAGGTCCAAACAACAATCAATTTGGAATACATTCTTTAACTTGAAGTGTAGATTTTAATGAAGGAGAACTTGGGTATTGCCAAGAAGCAAAAACCAACAAAAATGATATTCAGCCACAAGCCAACAACCTTGTGAATAATGACAACAAGATATCCAATAAATCATGATAGGCATTGAAACATGTCCAAAGATTGTATTACTACATGCATATAGCCTGGTCAAAATGTAAATTCCCTACCAATGTACAAGATCATTCCAGTAGTGTCAACTCGCTTTCATAAGAGTGTAAAAGTTCGGGCAAAATGAAAGTTTAACATTGAGATTCAATGGGAAATATAATCTCAAGAGTTAAGATCAGTCTACCACGTCCCATAATTCAGGTCCAATGGCGAGATACAATAACCGAATATCACTGCTCAAAATGGACTATGTTCCCAATGGATGTGTGGTTTTTACCAATAGGGCATTATATAATCTAAAATTTTGTACTGGACAATTAAGAAATCAGACCACCACCCTTGTAAAAGTTCAAGAGAAAGGTGGTAAAAGCTCTAGCTTACATTGGGTGCACCAGCAACAACTTTATTGACGGCTTTCTTGCATGCAATTAATTCTTCCATCAGGCTGTAATTAGTATGCAGACCTAAAACAAATAGAGTTTCACTTTGTTACCTCTAAAACAAGGAAGATTAAAACCAGTTACACAGTAGGCCATTAAAATTCTCGAAACTCACGTCCAGATGTGTCGCACAAAACAATATCAAAGCAGCCTTCTTTCCCTCTTTTGACAGCCTGTGATAGAACTATTCAGAAAGAACTTCAACATCGTATGTTAGCATTACTACCATGTCAACCATATGATTAGGGACAATTCCATTACAGCAAGGAAATGCCAAAACAAATGCATGAGTCTTGGTTGTTTATCCACCTGATGATGCTTTGGCCTTCTCTTTTTCAGCTACAACAATCTCACACCCCGTCCTCTCAGCCCATATCTCCAATTGATCACTAGCAGCTGCTCTAAATGTATCACCTGCTGCCATTAATATCTGACAGTGACCGAATTACAAACCGTAATGCAACAAAGATGAGGAACCTGCTATTACGGAAAATTATCTCTTGAAAGCATAACTACGTCTACATGGGATTCAAAATAATGGCATCTTACCTTAGCCCCTTCCTTATTCAATCTGTGAGCCAGCTTTCCTGCAACCAAGAATTCCACATTTATTGTTATTTCTTGCATCTCCAAAACATACAGAGAAAACAAAGTTTCATATCTCCATTTCTTCATATAAGTGTCCAAGGAATTCATTGTGAATTGGTGGTGCAATGGAGTGAAGGAATCTATGCAACTACAATTGTCCATGGTGGCCAAGGAAAGTATAGAACTATGGCCTTCCTCTTCCTTGCGCAGGAGTTAGAGATAACAGCTCCAATACTTGCTCTTGACGCCATGCTATGTTGTAAGCAAATGGTACTGCAACTGTAAGGTGTCCCAAGAGTACACCTAGTCACCAACTAAACCACCTTGGGCATACAATTTATCCTTCCCATATATTGTCAACTTTACCTCACGGTTTCCTCCTGTCGACCTACGAGTGTATATGAAGACATTTTTTCAAGGGGACCCGATGGGCGAACCACCTCCTACATAAGCCTACAGGAGCTCATAATTGTTATTAACCACAAAATACATTATTTTGTTTTGTGTCTTGGCATCCAATTCAGTTCAAACCATCTATACAGCATGGAGTGCAGGACACTAAGAAACAACACGCGAGAAAGATGAGTGTTACTAAAATGAGAATCTTCAAATAGATTAGTGGTAAGACTTTGCGAGATAAAATTAGTAACGAAACCTTCACAGAATGATAAGGTAGCACTGATAGAAGATAAAATGAGATAAAAGAGATGAAGGAGGTTTGGACATGTTCATCGTAAATTGGTCAATGCAGTAGCTATCGAGAGTGATATGGTTATGGTAGATGCAGCAGTTATCGAGCGTGATATGGCTATAGTAGATATAGTATTAAGGGAGGGCAGACCAAAATTGATTTTTAAAAGCGATAGTTCGAAAGGATCTAAGTTTTTTGGATATCATAGCCATCGACCGAACTCATTGGAGAAAACAAATTTATGTAGCTGACCCTAATCGATGTGGATGTAAGGCTTTGATTGAAGTAGCTTGGTTTGGTTGTGTGCACCACTTGAGTTGGCAAAGCCTTTTAAGAGATTTGGGACCAACTTAATATATTTCTTCTGATTGGCCACTATAGATATCCTTTTAACTCTTTCAAAAGAGGCAAATACACTAACCTTTCTTGCTCTATGATCTTCAAGTGAATAAGAATTAGTAAGGAAATTATGACCAATTTTTTTCCAGTCTTCGACATTTAGCTATTTAACATCATTCATTTTCTAGTGAATGAATTTTGTAACTCTTACTGGAAAAAGCACCGACACACATAACTAATCTCTGTTTCCAAGTTGGACACACCAGAAATAGGTCACACACATGGTAAATTCAATTAATCTTTTGATTTTTAAGCAAGGACACAGAGCCACGAGGGACACGTCAGGGACTCACTTGGAGACACATTTGCAGGGATTTTTAAAACTTCCTTCGGGGGTTAAATTATAATACTTAAATAAAGAGCAAAAATTGCAAATAGAAACTTTCAACCTTATAAAACCCTAATTTGTACCATGGCATTAATGCATGTCTCCTAAAAAGTTCGATTACAATTTCATCATTGCCCAAAATTCTCTAATTTGTACCATGTCAATAATGCATGTCTCCTAGGAAGTTTGATTACAATTTCATCATTGCCCAAAATTCTCTACTTTTCAAACTACTTTTAATCTTTTATGAAATCTAAACACAATTTCGTCTAAATTTCCAAAGAGTACTAACGTCTCAGGACATCCCGAAATGGAACCGTGAACCAACAACATGAGGACAAAAGGAGTAATATCCAAATAAGTAAAAGGTAAGAATTACAAACTATGTTAATTGTTTAGATTGTTTTTGCATACAACATTCGTATAAAAAACAAACTATATAGCCCAAAAGCAAAGATATATATATATACACACACACTTCCTCGTCCATGTTCCTATATTTACCAATTGTCATGTCTCGTTCTTGTATCCATGTTCATATTTGTGTCTAGATGAGATTCTTAGTTTGTATATGTGAGTAGAACAATAGAATTGTTCCCTTGTGGGATCATTCACTTGAAACAATCATGGTAAGCATTGTCACGGTAGAATGCATTTGACGTAATTAACGTGGGGTGGTGTATCAAATTTCTTCTATCATTTTCAATCAACTTTCCCTAGAAAACCAATGCACCCCTCGTAAGAAAGTGAGCTAACATTTAGATTCATTAACAAATCAGTTCTCTCTTACCAAGAGATGTTGTTTTTCCACCTCCGTTGACACCTACAATCATTATGACAGCCGGTTTCCTGGTAGTTCAACAAAAATGAAATAACAGGAGTTCACATTAGAAACAATATAATTGGAAGCAGAATAAATCAAACCTTAAAGTACCCCAAACCTAAATCCAAGTCGAAGTTCTGTTTTAGCCCCTTTCGAAGTCAACAAATCCAAAACACTCCTCTTCAAGGCATCCTACAACCATCAAATGCATTCCATCATATCTTAAAATCTAATGCTAGTCTTTTATTAGGAACCTAGAAAACCTGGTAATGGTGTTTGAGGATGCAACCATATTTAGGACCCAAGCTGATAAATCACCTGTCTAACTTAATATGACTTTACAATGGAACCAAACACAACAGAAAACAGATAAGAAAAGCAAATATTCTATCTTTTTCTTTCCCAGAGAAAAATCAAATGTAAGGAAATTGTTCTATAAAGTTCACAACCCAGCATTATTACCTTTATCTCACTTCCAGATTTGAGCTTCCCGGCATAAATGTCCTCCCGCAAGCTCTCCACAATCTTAATAGTAATCTTTGGCCCAAAATCAGCCACCAGCAAAGCCTAAAGATCAAACAAAATCCCATAGTTTTCCAAACGCAGTTAAAAATTTGCCGTATTTTCTTCAAAATTCAAACACCACCCAAACAATTAAGGCTAACTTAAACTCCCCTGTTTTCCCAATAAATACTTGCATGCGACCACGAAATCGTACTTAACAAATTTTCAAATGATACAAACAGCCACCAGCAAAGACAAAATCAAAGAAGCCCCATACCTTTCAGAACCTAATTTTCACTTCACCGCATATCACTAAAAATTCAAACACGACCCTAACAACTATACGAACTTAAATTTCAAATTCCACTTGTTTTTATAGAATTACGTACATGCAACCACTAAACTTCTTCAATAACTATTATATCTACAGATACAAGCAGCCACCAGCAAAGCCAAAAAAAAAACATTGTCTAAAACCCTAATAACAAGATATAGAGCAATTCGATTGAAATCAACACTCTAACGACTGACGTCTGTATCCAATTGACTTTTATTGACATAGTGATGGCAAATGGCAGCGCCCATTAAAAGTCTATAAACAACGTGGGCTGGATGAGTCTAAGGCCCAAGCCTCAATTTGGCATGTGTTGGAAGAGATAGGGCCCACTTGGTATATTAATTAGACATGTGCTCGAACATTTATTAAAGTCTTTGTGACTTTTCATTTGCATTCAGCCAACACAACCCCAGACCTCTTGGGACTAGTAGAAGTCATACTGCATTCAGTCAACACATGGTAATTCACCCAGACCTCTTGGGACTAGAAGTAGTCACATCTAGGCATACCTAGGTCTTTGCATTCAACACATCTTGGAATATGAAGTCTTTTGTATTAAGCACATGTTATGGAGTCTATAAACTGTTGCCGTCTCAACAGTTTGAAGTATGAAAGAGAATATAAAATTTCTAGCTTTCAAACTTTCAAAGAATGTGTGATACAATCTTTTTCTTTGGGGTGATGCGGAAAACGCCTCAGGTGTGATGCCTAAGGTTTTCTAGGTGTGAGACATAGTTTATCCCCTTTTCCACTGTTCACGAACATTGTTCAAAGTTAAAAAAAAAAAGCCCCAACTCTTAATTTTCCTTATCTCCCCGAACTTCAATTCTGTCCCACATCATGGTAGCATCAGAGCAAGGCTAGCACAATGTCTACAGGGTCTAGCAAGCCTTTTAAAGGAAGATTAACTGAGTTCCAACATGTTGAGATTCTGTTGCAATTAGATCAATGTAATCTCCGCATGAGAGCTTTGGGAGGACAAACAACTCAATCCAGTGATGGTGCAAGAGCAGGCAAACAAGGCAAAAACTATGCAAATAATAATTCTGGTGAGAATGCTTAGAATCAAGGCGACCAAGCAGTAGAACAGCGTGCAAATCCCCCTCAAAGGCAAGACTCCATGGCTGGCCAAGGTCAAGGAGTGCCACGATGTTCCAACTTCAATTGGACCAGTGATTCGTTGCGGAGGAACCAATACGAGACATATGAGGTGGTTGGAGATATCTCTTCCAAGATAAAAATGGAGGTTCCATATTTCAAAGGCAAGGTTAATCCTACTGTGTTTTCGGATTGGCTTGCTGCCACTGAGTAGTTCGACTAATATGACATGGCTGATGATTGGCAAGTGGGATTTGCCAAGATGAAGCTTGTGGGGTTAGCAAAAATTTGGTAGATGAGTGATTAAGGTGATATTCGGAGATTGGGGAAACCACCAATTTGTACTTGGCAAGAGTGTTGATCCATTTAAAGTTCCCAAGAAAATTAGCTCTACTATGTATGTCCTTGACTCACCTAAAGACCTGGGTATTAGTAATTTGTTCATTATTGAGGATACCCTAGCATGCCGAAAATGATGCTCAATCTGACCTTTGTCGCTTCTCTTCCAACAGCAAAACACTTGAAGACATTGAAGGCAGGGTTGATCATCAAATTGTTTCCACTCGACATGGAGGTTGTAAGAAGTATATCATTAAGTGGAAAGAGCATCCAATTTCTTATTGTACTTGTATTACTGATGACCAATTCCAATTACTTGATCATGACTTTTATGAACGGTCCCATGCTTTTAACTCTCCATGGTCGAGTTCTTTCAAGCCAGGGAGAGTTGATGGCAAATGGCAGTGCCCCTTACAAGTCTATAAACGGTGTGGACTGGATGGGTCCAAGGCCCAACCCTTAATTTGGCATATGTTGGATGACATAGGGCTCACTTGGGATCTTAATTAGACATGGCCTGGAACATATAAAGTCTTTGTGACTTTTCATTTGCATTCAGTCAACGAAGCATAGATACTTCTAAGTGGGAGTCATTGATTCGGACTCAAAAGTGCATATATTTTATATCGAATCCCCTTTGATTTGCATGCGTTTATTGTTTATCGGTCGAGTTTTATGTGATTTTATCATTTAACGTGTGTTTTGAGTGTTAGTATGTTTTCGAGGTATTTGCAGGATTTTCAAAGTTTTGGAACGTTAATGGAAATCAAGTCAATAAGTTGCAAGCAAAAAGTAAAACTGAAGTCAGAAGTAATTACTACCGGTAGTAGGATTCAGTACTACCGGTAATAGAGAGAGCTGCCCAAGTTGAGAATAAAGAGCTCCTATCGGTAGTAGAATCCAGCACTACCGATAGTAAAAAACACTGCCCAATTTGAGGACAAGAGTTACTACCGTAACTTGAGATGTACTACCGGTAGTAGTGCAAATCCGAGAAATTCCTTTTATTTTTGGATTTTTATTTTTGTTATGTTTATCTTTATCTGTTAGTTTTCTAATGTAATTAGGAGTGTTTACTTTATGTTTATTTATTCGAAAACCGATTAGAATAAATCAGGAAGTTTTTTGTTGAGGATTGTTTCCGATGACAAGATCGTTAATTTCAAATTTATCAATTATTCTTTTTCTTCATCTTTTGTTCTTGATTTATTATGGATTCCATTAAATCCATGAAAAACTAATCCTTCAAGGATTCGATTCAACGGTGAAACGTTGAATCGCGACTCAAGGTGATACGATCCTCGCACAAGATTTTCAATTTATGATGTCGTTTTATTAATCAAGAACTATTTTGAAATCAATCAAGGGTTTTTGTAAGATTTTTCCTTGTGTGTAGACAATCTCCATTGGCACACACAATTTTTAGAACTATAAGGTTTTGATTTGAAAACTTAATTTTCTTATCTTGATTATAAAACAATGATCAATCTTTCTTGATTTTTGATAAACCCTAATTTTTCCATCATCCGACGAAGGTTTGATGTTATAGAACCGGAGTTGAGTTATATTTATTCGAGAATTGAATTATTACGAGTCGTGGTTAATGTGGATTCCGAGAATTGGATCTTGTTTCTTTTCATTTTAAATCATTCTAAATCTCACCACAATATTTTCCCACATATATTCCAAACCTTTCTTTCTCTCTTCCTATAAATTTTCAAATTACTCGTCCCCTGTAGATTCGAATCCGGCCTTCCGGAATTATTATGCTACAACCGATTAATTGATCCTACGCTTGGAATACATATTTTATTGACACCGGTTGACGACAAGCATTTTTTGTGCCGTTGTCGGGGAACTGAGTGGATTCAGAAGTTTATCGCTTCTTTTCTTGGTAGCGACAATTGGTGAGATTCGTTTTTCGTATTTTGTTTTTTTTAATTTAATTTAATTTAATTTGTTGTTCTCTGAAAATTTCAAAAAAACTATGAATAGATAGACTTCCGCGAAAATTTTAATTATTATTAATATGACTTTTTGGTGGATAAAGAAGAGTTTGCGGGTGTAGAGTTTAATAGTTAGGGTTCGAATAGCTACCTGAATTTTGACGAAGGTTATCATCCAAATTATAGTCGGAAATTGAATATGCTAGTGAGCCTGCACCCTTTTACCATCAAGAACCAAATTTTCAATTTTAAAACTATGGGGCACAAGACTATTTGGATAATGGTTCGGAATCCTACCAATATACCCACAATAGGTCGTTGGAGGACACCTTACAATTATTCATCTAAAGACAGATTGACATTAATGACCAAACCTCTTGGGCCCTTGGAGACATAATATCTCAGCTTAATGAGTTAACCATTGCTATTGAAAAACTTCAACAAAATGAAAACCACGCAAGTTTGCCCGAGGAGAATCTCTATTTTGATGATGATGAATGGATACCCCCTGAGATTCCTTCTCCGCTCTTTTCGGCACCGAAAATTAGCTTAGAGTCTTTGACTCTTCAAATTAATCTCACGTTAATTTGTTGGAGCCCATAGAGCTATCACCCACCATTGGTCGATCGAATTGTGGTCCAAACTTCACGTGCAATTTTGTTATAGGAGATGATCCCCCACGTCCTTTTCCAAAGAGTTGTCTTGAGAGGTTGCTATTTGTCTACCCGTTTCATTATTTTGAGAAATTTGCCCGATTTTTTGTGGGTTGCATGACACACATCTTGTGCTAGAATCTTTACACTCCTCGAAGATGTGATGTCATGTATCAACAATTTTGGTGGCATGACCCTCAAATCCTTAATTATAAGAAGCGTCGTCGTTTAGGGGGTCTCGTCTGGCTGAAGACGTAAAACTTAGCTCTTCTTGGGAGGAAATTCAAGTAATAATTATGTAGTTTTTTTTGTTAGTTTTTCCTTTCATATCTTTACTTTATTTTCTCTTGCCCTAATGAGTGCTTTCGAGTGTTTGTGCTTTTTTTTATAGACAGATTTTGCCGTGAAAAATGCTCGGGAGGCTCATCGGTGCAAGTATTTTCGTTTCTCCCTTTCGCCGTTACTTTAGTATTTCTCTATGCTTTAAGCATTGAGGACAATGCTTCATTTAAGTTGAGGGGTGGGGACACTTTCTTGTCATTCTTTTCAAAAAAAAAGTTGAAAAATTAAAAAAAATTTTGATCTCTTGATAGTTGGGCGTTTGGCCATATTTTGATACTTTTCCTTGATGTTCACCGATTGTGAGTATTTGTTTGCGAAATGAGTCGAGTTTTTGAATTGAAATTCATTGAGGCTGTTAATCTTGCGAATAAGGTCAATCATGTTTTAGTCGTTTTTCACTTGTTTTAAATATGTTTTTCTCATTATTTCACACACTTCATGCTTGCACGTTCATTTGGGAACATAGTCGGCATTTAAGCTGAGTACACACTCATAGCGGTCTTTTGGTAAAGTAGATGGCTTTCAAAGAACTAATGAAAAAAGAAAAAATAAAAAAATAAAAATTAAAGCACAAAAGATTGAAATTTATTTCATCTGCTCAAGGGGCTACTCACTGAGTAACCGGAGCTTCTTGCCTAATTCAAGTAGAGAGTTTCGCGTAAAAAGGTGAGTAGTTCGCTGCCTACTTAGTAACCGGACTTTCGGCCTAATTCAAGCGGGAATATTCGCGTCAAACGGTAGGTAGCAAGTCAAACAATGGATGGACGTGACAATATTATGGATTTGCTGAATTCAAGAATTGAAACTGCGTCTATGCAAGTTATCTTGGGCAGCATGAGTATGCGTCTATGCAAGTTATCTTGGGCAGCATGAGTATCAATAGTGTGTGTACGGAATTTAAATGTGTGACCGTATCCATTTATGATTTTCACTTCAAATATGATTAATGAGTGATCTCTATTCGAGTACAAGTGGGAGGATGACTTGTTTTTAGTTTGCAGTTCGCTTGATTAACATTCTTAATGGTTGATGTCCGCTCACTTGACTTATTTCGTATTCGATTCGCTTGCACAGAGTGAATGTTAAGCGAGTTCAGAGATGTGGTTGATCATTTGACTTTTGAGTGATCTTGTTGTATGGTGTTTGTGGGTATCATCGCTGGATAACCCTCACGAGACTTCACTCGTCCTACCGGGGCCACCCGGAAATTCAAAAGACATATCCGTAGTTTAGTTAGTGACGTAGTTTGTTTTGCTAGGGACTAGCAAATTTCAAGTTGGGGGTGTGATTCGAACTCAAAAGTGTATATATTTTATATCAAATCCCCTTGATTTGCATGCGTTTATTGTTTATCGGTTGAGTTTTATGTGATTTTATCATTTAACGTGTGTTTTGGGTGTTAGTATGTTTTCGAGGTATTTGCAGGATTTTAAAAGTTTTGGGACGTTAACGGAAATCAAGTCAATAAGTTGGAAGCAAAAAGTAATAATGAAGTCAGAAGTAACTATTACCCGTAGTAGGATCTAGTACTACCAGTAATAGAGAGGACTGCCCAAGCTAAGAATAAATAACTATTATCGGTAGTAGAATCCAGCACTACCGATAGTAAAACACACTGCCCAATTTGAGGACAAGAGTTACTACCGCAACTTGAGATGTACTACCGGTAGTAGTACTGGTAGTAGTGCAAATCCGAGAAATTCTTTTTATTTTTAGATTTTTATTTTCTTTACGTTTATCTTTATCTGTTAGTTTCCTAATGTAATTAGGAGTGTTTATTTTATGTCTATTTATTAGGAAACCGATTAGGATGAATCAGGAAGTTTTTTGTTGAGGATTATTTCCAAAGACAAGATCGTTAATTTCAAGTTTATCAATTATTCTTTTTCTTCATCTTTTATTATTGATTTCTTATGGATTCCATTAAATCCATGAAGAACTAATCCTTCAAGTATTCGATTCAACGGTGAAACGTTGAATCGCGACTCAAGGTAATTCAATCCTCGCGCAAGATTTTCAATTTATGATATCTTTTTATTAATCAAGAATTATTTTGAAATCAATCAAGAGATTTTGTAGAATTTTTGCTTGTGTGTAGACAATCTCCATTAGCACACACAATTCTTAGATCTTCAAAGTTTTGATTTGAAAACCTAATTTTCTTATCTTGATTATAAAACAATGATCAATCTTTCTTAATTTTTGATAAACCTTAATTTTTCCATCATCCGATGAAAGTTCGATGTTATAGAACCGGAGTTGAGTTATATTTATTCGAGTATTGGATTATTACGAGTCGTGGTCAATGTGGATCCTGAGAACTGGATCTCGTTTCTTTTCATTTTAAATCGTTCTAAATCTCACCACAACATTTTCCCATATATATTCCAAACATTTTTTTCTCTCTTCTGATAAATTTTCAAATTACTCGTTCCCTGTGGATTTGACTCCAGACTTCCGGAATTATTATACTACAACCGATTAATTGATCATACGCTTGGGATACATGTTCTATTGACACCTATTGACGACAAGCAGTCATCCCATATCGTATCCGTATCCGATACTAATATTCGTCCGATACTCACAAATACATGTTCCAAAAGTATCCACAATATAAAAATTTTATTTTTACTTTTGACGTATCTGATACTATTTAGATACTCTATATCACCTATCCAAAACTCTTACAAAAGTAAGATTGTGGCACTTCAGTAAAATTGTTCGAAATAAAAAAAGGTACAAATTTGAGATTTTTATTATTTTACTAACTCTTTAGAAAAGAAAAATATAGTAAAATAATGCAGTATCATCATTTCTAGTGTACTGAATGTGTGATACGTGCTTTTCATAATTTTGGACTTTTTCAATTAAACTAGTACCAATTGAACTTAAAAACAACATACATAAAATATAATGGTTTACCATCATCCCTATAAAATTATATTTTAGTTATGTATCATACCTATATCCATATCCTATTTTTGAAGATTTTCTCGTATCGTCATATACATATCATCTCATATCATATCCATATTTTGTACCAATATCCATGCTTCATAGTCAACACAATCCCCGACCTCATGGGACTAGCAAAAGTCATATTGCATTCAGTCAACACATGGTAATTCATCCGAGACCCCTTGAGACTAGGAGTAGTCATATCTAGGTCTTTGCATTCAACACATTAGGCACATGTTATGGAGTCTATGAATTGCTGTAACCTCAACAGTTTGAAGTATGAATGAGAATATAAATTTCTAGCTTTCAAAGATTGTGTGATGCAATCTTTTTCTTTGGTGTGATGCTAAAGAGGCCCTGGGTGCTGGGTGTGATGCCCAAGGTTTTTCTAGGTGTGACTTGTGAGGCCTAGCATCCCCTTTTCTACAGTTCACGAACACTGTTCACCGTCATAAAAAACACAGCCCCAACTTTAAATTTTCCTTATCTCATAGGATTTCTATTCCATCCTACATCAATAGTTTTTTAGGTCATCTTGTGTTCAAAATTTACAACTACGTAAATTAAATAAACCAAAAATTAGATTTTTTCCATTGGATTGCTTCACATATAAAAGAAGTTTTAAAGGATACTACTCTCCAGTACCTACAGTCGTGTTGAGGCATTTGTGAGCTCTTCTCATACTCAGTTGGACGATCATGACGGTTCAACTTTTGGAGCTCATCGAGAATTTAATTGTACCAAAACTCCTGTCATTCGGATTTACAAATTTTGTTAAGATAAATTATGAAATCCTAGGATACAACTTTTGGTACTTTTTGACGAGCTCTTAAGAAAGCACGTTTCCAATTATCAAATGGACAGAGGAGATCTCACAAATTCCCTTAACAGGACTACCGTTCAGTCCCTTTTGATCACTCAAATTTTAGTGAAGGCAGGAGATGTAACAATACAAATTCACTTATCCATATACAAACACTTCCACAAATGCGCACACACAGAGAGAAGAAACAAAGAGACCTCTTCTAAGTCGTCGAGGACGCGGTCGGAGTCGGAGAGGTTCCAGTATAGAAGGAGCTCGTCGATGACAGCGAGGTTGTTTCGGGTCTTAGAAAAACCAGAGAAGAGCTTATCCACGTCGGATTTGGCCTTCTCTTTGACCAACCGGCCGAGTTTGGTGAAGAACCCGGACGGACCCGCGGAGCATCTGAACCGGCAATGGCTAAGCCTGGTCGTCGTTTGAGGGAGATCGAAATGAACTGTACCAATTGCGTCGGTTTTGGAATTAGAAGGAGGAGGAGGAGAGAGGAAGAGGGAGGAGAGACGGTGGTGAGAAGGAAGGGGGACCATGTTGAAGCTTCGATGCTCTTTCTGCAGTGGGAGTGAAGAAGTGAAGACTGAAGATGAACTTTCAGATAACAGGCCTTCCAGAACGACGACGGTTATAGGAATAATAAGTAGGAGAATATAGCAAATGTAATATTTATTAATATAAAGAGTTTATTTGAGTATTTTTTAGGAACAAAAATATAATGGAGGTAAGTATTTAAATGATATTCTTATAATTAATAATGATATTTGCGTAAATATAACGAGATATAAAAGTAAGATAAGATGTGAATAAATGAGGATATTCAAATTTTATCTCGCTCCATGCAGATTAACTTTGAACTTTTGATGTTATATCTAAAATCCATGACCTCTATCAAGTCTCAAATATAATAATTCAAATTGTCATATTTTGGTCCAAATTTTATATGCATCATATCATATGACTACTAACAAACAAGACCTAAGTGTATAAAATTTAGATTTTGGATATGACAATTTAAATTGCCATATTCGTGGTTTGTTATCGGTTTTAGATTCCGAATATATTATTCGAGATCCAAATTTTATTAGCCTGAAGGGGATAAAATTATGTAAAACCTCAAGGGATATCAATATTTTTGAGACCACAGGGGGTGTCAATATTTTTTTGAGACCGCAAAGGTGTCGATATATTTTGAGACCGCAAGGGTGTCGATATTTTTTAATACTGCCAAGGGTGGTAATAATTAATTAAGACCACGAAAAGTGTCAATAATTATTTTGAAACCGCAAGTGGTGTTAATATTTTTTAAGACTGTAAGCGGTGTCGATAATTAGTTGAGATCGCGAGGGGTGTCAATAATTATTTTGGGACCGCAAGTGGTGCTAATATTTTTTTTAAGACCATGAGCAATGTCGATAATTAGTTGAGACCATGAGAGGTGTTGATAATTATTTTAAGGCCGAAAGTAATGTTAATCTTTTGAGACCGCGAGCGGTGGTGTCTGTAACGATTCATATTTTCAAAGTATTTTTTTAATGGATATTTTAAACAATTTTGATTTTTAGATAAGTTATTGGATTTATTTATTATTAGATTTAATTGCACTCACGTGATTGACATATATACCTACGTGTAAGAGGAAAAACTTCACAAAATATATATTTAAGTTTTACCTCCTTCAAGCAATATTAAATCAAGTTCAAAATTTATGAAACTTCACAAAATATTAGTTTATGATGTCATTAAAAACTCACTCAGAATCTAAAGTCCAATAATACCTGCAAACAAGATAAAAATCATATTGAACTTATTTTGTTTAAAACATAAGCAATTTACAAAATTATATTGACAACGACCTAACCGTTGGATTTGGTTGTTTAAGTTTCATCTGATAAATTACACATTTGTCTACCACAATTCAAATTCAGACCATTGATTAAATATTTAAATAATCTCAATTTAGTTTTTAAAGTTTTTGCTCGAAACTGGACAGAGTTAAAAAACAATTCACTCATAGAAAATGAATTTAAGCTAAGGGGGGTTCGGATTTCTTACAAGTACGTGAAAAGACAGAACAATATTGTAGAAAATGTGTGACTGGGTTTGTAAGACATGAGTATGATTTTCTTTCTTGTTTTCTTTTTCTTCTTCACGACTACGAAATTTGCAAGATGAAGAGAGAGGGGAGAAAGTTGAGAGAGATTAACCTGACTTCAATAAATTTGCAGTGTGGAAGCCTGGAAGGTAGACTTTTGAGGAAAAAATTCCTGAAAGTGAACAGAAGGTTGTACATACATTGTAGTTTTTTTTTGAAGAAATGACATTGACAATTTTTTTTGGATGGGCGTGAAGTTCAAGGGGACATTGGCAGTTTTTTGGAGTGAGATAACGTTAATTTTGTCCTGGCAATTATTCTTTCATTCATAGTTTTTAATTTGTACAAATAATTTTCGCAGTGAGTGATTTGGGCAAGAAAAAAACATTGATAATACTTTAAAAAAATGGCGACACAAGGGGTATCAGAATTAGTATAAATAATAAAAGAGAGAACACCAAGCACAACGGAGCACCAGTGGTCTAGTGGTAGAATAGTACCCTGCCACGGTACAGACCCGGGTTCGATTCCCGGCTGGTGCATTCATGGTGAAGAGCAATGATAATATTTGCGTTTCGTGTGACGGTGTTGGGTCTGTCGCAACACATCTGAATTATAATTCGGATGAAAATTAGGCGCTTCTGAGCTCTTCCTTTTTCTGTTTTGCTTTGTTTTTTTCTCTTTCCATAAATTGTATTTATTTCACAAAACATTTGGCTGAATTTTATGTGCCATGTTCGAATTACTATTCTTGATGGTTAATCATCTTTTCTAGCTCCATATCCCACAATCTTTGTGCAGCTAATTATCATTATCTTCACCTGTGTTCGATAGTAATGACTTCATGCTATATTCAATACGGAAGAACCTAAATAGGCGGAAAGAAGGTGGTTATGTACAAACTTAGATTTAAATAACTGAACTTGTTGCGTTTCCTGCAAATGAAGCGGTGTCAATTCTTCCGCATCAGCCAGAATTCATTCGGCAACTTGTCTCAGATCTATGAATTGAATAGACATCTCAATGGATTATCAAAATTGGGTCAAATTAATGAAGCCCGCCAAGTGTTCGACGGAATGTCCAAACAGGACGAGTTTACTTGGAACACAATGGTTGCTGCTTATGCACATTCAGGAAGACTTACCGAAGCTGAAAAGCTCTTTAATGAGACTCCAAATAAATGTTCGATCACTTGGTTGTCGCTCATTTCTGGGTTTTGCCAATACGGATATGAGACTGAAGGTTTCCATTTGTTTTG
>JABCMJ010030041.1:0-11567 GCA_014822125.1 Arbutus unedo | reverse complement strand
ATCGACCAACACCCATTGTGGGTTCTAGGTTAGCGCACAGTTGGGTACCGTAACCTGGCTTCCGATTCATCCCACATCGCCAGTTCTGCTTAGCAAAAATGGCCTACTTGGAGCTCTTGATTTCTTGGCACGGCTGAACAAAGCAGTTGTGCCGTCCTACCTATTTAAAGTTTGAGAATAGATCGAGGGCGTTGCGCCCCCAATGCCTCTAATCATTGGCTTTAACCGATAGAACTCGCACACAGGCTCCAGCTATCCTGAGGGAANNNAACGATTTGCATGTCAATATTGTTGCGGGCCTCCACCAGAGTTTCCTCTGGCTTTGCCCCGCTCAGGCATAGTTCATCATTTTTTGGGTCCCGACAGGCATGCTCACACTCGAACCCTTTTCAAAAGATCAAGGTCAGTTGGTGGTGCAACCCACAAGGATCGATACATTTTTTTTATACATTTTCCAATTTCCAACTAGTGCTATTTCGGGAACTGGAATAGGAGAGCTTCTTGATCTTGTTTGCTCATATTGTTTGAGAAATTTTTATTATTTTTAGTGTCAAATCCGACTTCGCAGAGAATCTTGCTTACTTGTAAGTGGATTCTCACCTCTTTGATTGGTTTTGCATATGCATACATATCATTCTCTCTGTAAAATATAGGGTTTCAGCTCCCGAATTTGAGCCTGAAAGGTTCTTTACACTTCCTAATACGATTCCTTTATGTAAATGGATCTTGTTGTTGGAGCGGGTTTTCTTGAAAATTAGGAATGGCAACTGAACCCAAGCCAGCAACTGAAGAAGTAAAGATCGATCTATTCGAAGACGACGATGAGTTTGAAGAGTTCGAAATCAACGAAAGTAAGTTGTTTCAATTCCATTATCGCTTGATATGCTTAAACTTGTCTTTGTTTTCTTATTAAATCCGTTCAATTTAGTTTGTCAGTTTAGCTATACGAGGCAACAACTCGAAAATTTCTTATACCGCGCTATGGAATTTTTTGGGTGATTTAGATGCATACTATTCAATTGGGATTGTTGGATCCTTGGTTTTCATACTGAGTGCTGGTTTGGTAGCCTCTTTACCCTGGAATTGGATTTGACGAGTTTAGACAAATATGAGTATTGAAGGGGGGAGAGAGACAGAGGTGATTTTAAAGGTCATATGGCCCAATGTTATCTCGTTCATGCTATTTGATCAGCTGATAATGTTCTGTTAATATCTAGGGTAAATTATACTCACGACTGACAGCATGATGTTTGGCCGCACACATTTAGCAGAAATAGTTAACACGCTTGTAGTCTTGGAAATTATCTTTAAGGCCATAAGAACCGAGGATATATGAACTCCATCGATACGTTTACACACTCAGCATGAGAATTGAAAAGCTTCCCTGAGCCAAAATACAAGATGGCGATCATAATTTCTTCAAAGCCAAAAGTGAACTCTTTAGAGCATCTCCAGCCCTTTATTTTGTTTCTTGGAATCAAACTCTGCATAAAACGTCTTAAATCTCATTCAACTTTCTTTCAAATCTTATCAAATTGAGTTTTACTCAGATCCAGAAACTCAATTTTTTTTTTTTTTCAAATTGTACATGGTCATTTTTTCTCCCTCAAATTTACATGTATGCCATTAACAAGTCATGTACTAAATTTGTGTTTAGATTTGGCTTTACCCGTTGAAGTGTTTCATACTGAAAGAAGCTTTTACTCAAAACTTTTATTCATATTTGAGTAAAGGCTGAAGACCTTCTTAGTGCTGTGAAATGTGCTCCCGTTTGTTGCCTCCCTTGGACAACATCTAGACAATGCACGACATCCTTCCAGGGTATCCTAAATCTTGCCCTCGAACAATCTCTACCACAAGAAATGAATGGCTTCTGCACTAAGGCATCACCACAGCTGGCCCAAAGCCATGAACATCAAACACTGAACTCCACATATCCATTGCTATTGAAGAATGAAGCAGAAGAGGGTTCAGAGTTTTCAGACTCTCCCTCTTATACATGCAGCACCAATAAACTAAGAATTTGCACCTGCTTTTCAATTTATTAGTTCTTCCAATTAAGCAAAGCCAACTTGAGTGTGTCCTCAAATGTCATATTCTCTTGCATGGAAAGCCAAAACCGGGACAAACTTGTATTAGCACACCACTCCACATCAACACATCCTTCACCTCTGATCAGACCTGACGCATCCAAGAAAAGTCTGTGCAGAGCAATTTTTTGTTGATGCTGCTGTGTAAGGCTGAAAATAGAAGTTCTTGTAGGAGGTAAAGGAGGGAGGGCCACTTTTTCTGATCCCTTTCTCTTTAGTGAGATACTCCGTAAAGAGTGACAAGTCATGGTGATTTAGGAGAATGAAAACTGTTGAGGACGTATCACTAAGCACAAACATATTCCTCTGGTGTAATTGAGCACCGTCACTAAGCACAGATATATTCCTCTGGAAAAGAATGGCTAGCAATAACTACTAGCCTCAATTTGGCCATCTTATATTAAGCCATCTTGTTAAGAATTGGACTTACTGAGGAAAGAGAATGGGTAGCAATAACTACAAGCCCTCAATTTGGCCATCTTATACTTAGTTCAGGAAAAGAAAATGGTTGAACTTTATTTGGAATTCTTAACAAGTTGGTTTTCTCCACGTATCTATCTGTCTAATAGCAGATATGGGCACACACATCTCAATAGTACTTCAAAAGTCTGTTTTTATTTTAAATTTCAATTTACGTGGGATGAGGAATTTAACCTGCCATCACAAAATGGCGGAGGAGATGAAAGTATTAGTTTTGAGATGGACTGATCCATAGTCTAGTTGCCTAGTCTCACGTGGTGCCGTAAAGTGTGTAAGTGTGAACTAATGGCTGACTCACTTTGATGGCTGACAGATTCTGCTTCATTAGACACCATGTGGCAATCCATTTGAGTTATAAAAGTTGCATGCTTGGTGATGTTTAGTTTATGCACTGCTGTTCTCTTGCAAGATAATATGTCCTGCTATTAGTTAGTTTGTATATAAGACTATAACTAGTATGTTTCTTTGTGAGAAGTGGGTGGGGCCACGGAAGGCAATGTTCCTGTTGTTGATAAAACCTTTCGGAGATAACAACATTCATTATCGTTTCTGTGTCTCACTTTGCGAAACGTGACTAGTTTGTGCTGCAAAATGTGCAGATTTTTTGTCAGTTGTAGTTCGGTTGCAGTTTTTGTCACTTTTGTCATTTATTCTCTTGTTATGATGCTGGAAATGTGGGTTTTCTTGGATCCGCTTCCAATATTCAATTGTCTGCATGATGCGATACTTGCCTTTTGGTATTAATTCAATAACCCTAGGATCATCTGTTTTGTCGGTGTTTTCAATCCCTCTATTTTCTAATACAATGAAAGTGGCAGAGTGGGAGGACATGGAGGAAGGAAAAGAGATAATGCAGCAGTGGGAAGACGACTGGGATGATGATGATGTCAATGATGACTTCTCTCTCCAGCTGAGGAGGGAGCTGGAGAGCAATACTGAGAAGAAGAACTGAGCCAAGTCTAGATGCTTGCCATTGTTTTCCTTTCTTATCAGCTACTCGTCAATTTCTTTTCCAAACCGAAAGTCATTTCCTGCATGGAACTTTTTCTTTTCGGAAAGCACCGTCTGAATTTAGTATAGACTCGTGAAGTTTGTGTTCTAGTTCAGAAGTTACCATTTGAAAAACGCATCTTATGGAATGTGTTAGATTCTGTTCTCAAGGGTTGAATGTTTTGATTTCTTACGTCATTCATGAACTGTGCCTTTTGCGGCTGTGAATTGGTAAAACTGAGAAGTGTGTTCTAGACAAGTCTGCAACCCAGACAACTATAGTTGCTTCGTTCTCGGGATCTTTCCCAGACTGTATGGGTCTGTTCGATTGGAGGGACGAATTTTTCTTATCCTATGTTTGATTGTGCATGAGATTATATGATTGACAAATCATATCCAATCAATTCCCGTTTGTTTTGAATATCCCTGGATAAAGATTAATTTCTGAATTGACTATTTTATTCCTATTGCAATATTTTACCATAGCTAAGTATAACTTCTTACTCTACATATTGTTTTATGTCTCTCATTAATTAATCTCAAAAATAAGAAATGATAAAGATAAACAAGAAATTACAATCCGATCGAACGTTAGTCTGTTTAATTTCTAACATTTTCTTTTTGTGCTTCTTCACAAAATATGCAGAAGAAAATATATTCAGTTTCACTAATAAAAGAGACAAAAATTTGATCATCGTATAGATTATCGCTACAAGAATCCAATACAAAAAATATTATTTTTCAACAGAAAATATAGATCTAGCTACCATCTGAATTATAGACAAGAAAACAATTCAAAAAACAAAAGAGAAAAAAGTAATTAGGGTTAGGAGTGTAAACGGTTTGGTTTGGTCCAGTGTGAAAGAGATTCTCGAATCAAATAGGAAATTTCGATTTAGGATTTTTCAAACCAAAATCAAACTAAATTATTTTGGTTTGGTTTGGTTCGGCTTGAATTTTTCGATTTCGGTCCGATCTCCAATTTAGTTGTATCAAGTCAAATGTTAAAAAAATAAAAAGAATTATTAAAAATTAATTATTTGAGCTATTGAAGAGTTAAACTCAAAATAAAAATTACATATTAAAAAAAGACTAAGAGAGTGCAGATTAAAAAAATAAAAATTACCAAAAAATATATATGACGAAAGAAATACAACTTACAAAAAATATAATTTACAACAAAAATATCGATATTTTTTTATTCCGGTCCTGTTCGATCCGGTATTTAGAGCTTGAAAATCAACATCAAAACTGAATCGAAATGTTCTATAAAAAAAACAAATGGGACCAATCGAGCTCAAAAATTGAACCAAATTGCCGTTTGGTTTTCTGATTTGGTTCGATTTGTCGGTTTAGACTTACAATCCTAGTTAGGGTTTAGTCTGGTGTAGAAGAGAAGATCCAAAAATATATTTAAAAAAACAAAGATGATATACTTGTTTCAGCTATTGTCCAACGAATTTCTCTCAACTAAGGTTTGTTCTGGTGTAACATCTCTCTTGTACAAAAGACGAATGACAGTGGTCTACTTTTTATCCTTCCACTAAGTTATCTATCATTTTTCTAGAAAAAGTGAGAATATTTAGATAAATTTCCAATTAGTTCAAAATTCTCCAGAGATTATTAGGCTCACACCCTTTTAGGATTGAATTGTCCTATCTAAAAAGGATATTTAATCCGATTGGAATTAATAGTCTAAGAATAAAAATATACATAAATATAGAATTAAAAGAAATAAAAATTATTAGTCCAATCTCACATCTAATCTTCCAATCAAACAAGCCCTATGAGTAGTGAGTTGAAGGCAATGCTGATGTAGGTTGTTGATTATCATTAAACAGTTGCTATGTCCATTCTGCCGATTTGACTGTCACTACCAAAAACAATTGGTGGTGCAGAAATAAAACAATTAAGACAGGGGCTGTGGTGGCTGAGTTTTTTGACTTTCTTGGATGTTTTTTTGCTTCTTTTATTATTATCAATTTTCTAGTTTTTAGTTTTTCATACTATTGGTAGGAGGGGCATCGGGGACTGGAAGGTGATCGTTTGTAGCTAAGTTAGAGGAATGAAGATCATCGCATGTCGTGTGAAGATTCTTGTGTAATTTTTCATACAATACAAAAAATATTAGATTTAATAAAATTAGAATATTTTTTTATTAATTAATCGTACTATTTTTGGAAATCAGAATACAAGTAAAACAACTAGATCACTAACTAATTCTACTTCTATTTTACATAGCAAACTAAATTCTAATTCTAATCCAACTACAGTTCTACACACATAAGACTTTTAACACTCTTCGTCAAATTACTGCAAATATATCAATTAGATCCAACTTGAACACAATGAGGTGAAAACTCTTGCAGCCTAGTCCTTTCATGAAGATGTCAACTAACTGATATTAAAATTTCACAAAGAGCATATATATTGATCTATCACTGAGTTTTTTCTTACTAAAGTGTCTGTCAATATCAATATGCTTCGTTCTGTCATGTTGAACAAGATTATTAGTAATATTGATGGCAGCTTTATTGTCATAATAGAATTTCATCAGACCATTATCAGATATTCTCAAATCACATAACAAGATTTGGAGCCACAGAAGCTCACAAACGCCATGAGCCATAGCTCTACACTCAACTTCTGCTCTAGACCTAGCAACCACTGATTGTTTCTTACTTGGCCAAGTAACCAAATTTCTCTGTAAGGAGAGTACAATAGTTAGAAGTAGAACGGCTATCATCCACAGAATCAGCCCAGTCGACATCAGTGAATACCTCAAATCGTAAATGACCGTGATTAAAAAACAAGATTCCTTTTTTTGGAGCTGATTTGAGATATCTCAAAATATGATAGACTGCATCCAAATGTGAAGTATGAGGATCATGCATGTATTAACTAACAATGCACATTGCATAAAAAATATTTGATCGAGTGTGGGTTAAGTATATTAGTCGACCCACTAGTTGCTGATATCTCTATTTATCAATGCATTTCCCTAAGTCTCCACTAAGTTGATGATTTGCCTTAATAGGAGAAGTTACAAGTCTACAACCCAACATATACCTATTTCTTCTAATAGATTAAGGATGTATTTTTGTTGGGAGATAAAAATACCTCGATCAAACCTTGCTATTTCCATTCCTAGAACGTACGACAGTGACCCCAAATTCTTAACCTCGAATTCTTACGTCAGGCTAGACTTTAGACTAAAAATCTCATCCATATCATTATCTATCATTATTATATCATCAACATAAACAATAAAAACAACGATCTTACTAGCACCTCCTTTGATAAATATAGTGTGGTCGGCATAACTTTGTTTGTATGCGAATTGCAAAATAGCATTTGAAAATTTGTCAAACCATGCTCTTAGTAACTGTTTCAACCCATAAAGGGCATTCTTCAACTTGCACATTTTTTCTTCTGTCCCAAAGGAAGAAAAACCTAGTGGTATATCTATATGTACCTCATCTTCTAACTCACCATAAAAAAAACACGTTATTCACATCAAATTGATGAAGATGTCAATTCAAATTTTGCATACAAGAGAGTAATGCTCGCATAAAGTTCATCTTTATCACTGGAGCAAACGTCTCCTCATAATCAATACCATAGGTTTGAATAAAATCTTTAGCAATAAGTCGCGCTTTGTATCTCTCAACTGTACCGTAAATATTATGTTTAACAGTAAAAACTCACTTGCATCTTACTGCTTTCTTTTTCCCTGGAAGTGATACTAGCTTCCAAGTGTCATTCTTTTTCTAAACTGTCATCTCCTCTACCATAACTCTTTTTCACTTAGGTATCATTACTGCATCTTGCCATTTTTGTGGAATAGATATAGAAGATAGAGATGAAACAAACGCATGATACGAAAGAGATAAACGATCATAAGAAACAAATTGGGAAGTGGAATGTTGAATACATGATTTAACACATTTTCGAAGAGCAATAGGAAAATTATCAATAGAGGGAGTTTCAATGAGAGAAGAGTCATTACTAGACGGATCAGCCGAGGAACATGGAACTAGAGTAGAGGATTGTGATAGACATAGTGGTATTGCACATGAGGACTTTGGATTCTTTTGGCTAATGTAGGTTTTTAAGTCAGTTTGTTGTAGTCGGCATAGACGTTCTCCATATCACCACCAATGTCATGTATGGTGGCCCCTTTAGCCGATATAGGCTCCACCTCACTATGGCTGTCATAGGTTTCAAGTGTGCTTGCCCCTTCAGCAGACATGAGCTCCCCTTCAATATGAGTAGACTAGGTAGATATCTCTTCTTGACTAGACTCCCTTGGAAGAGATGAAAGAGAGGGAGAATAAAACGACTCAGATTCCCAAAACGTCACATTCATAAAGACTTAAAACTTTTTAGGGGAAGGCTTATAACATTTATAGCCCTTTTGGATGAGTACCCAACGAAAATACATTTGTTGGTTTTAGGACCTACTTGCCACCCGAAGGATGAAGGGTATGAACAAAACACACACAACTAAAAAATCACGGAGGGAGGATCATGTGCTAGGAAGACACTCTAGAGGAGTTTTATAGAGAATAACACTAGATGGTAAGCGATTGATAAGGTAGGTGGCAGTTAAAATGGTTTCGCCCCATAAAAATTTAGGAACGTTCATAGTAAATAAAAGAGAGCAAGCAGTATCAGTAAGATGTCTATTTTTGCGTTCGCCAACTCTATTTTATTGTGGAGTCTCAACGCATGTGGTCTGAAAAAGTATCATTGGCATCAAGAAAAATCCAAAAATTTCTATCGATATATTCAATGTCACTGTCACTACGAAGAATTTTAATTTGTAAATCAAACTGAGTTCGAACTATGGCATGAAAGAATTGAAAACAAGAAAAAATGTCATCTTTAGACTTAAGTAAATACACCCAAGTAACACAAGAAAAACAGTCAATAAAAGTGGCAAACCACTAATAACCTTTTAGAGAGGGAATGGGAGAAGGACCCCAAATATCAGAATAAATAACCATAAACGGAGTACCACTTCTTTTATTAATAGATGTATAAAGGAAATATTTATGTTTTCCAAGCTCACAGACTTCACAAAAAAATTGACTCCTAAGACAATTTTGAAATAAATGAGGAAATTTTTTTCTAAGGTCCCAAAAAAGTGATGATCTAATCTACGGTGTCACTGGTGTAACAGAGAAAGTATAGAATTTGTAGTTGCTTGTATAGCGAAATCACATGATACTGGTGAAGGAGTTGGATGGGGTGCAAAGTCCAAGAAGTAAAGACCATCATGTGTTTTACCACTACTAATCACATTTCCTGTATCCAGTTTCTAAAAAAAGACAATGACTAGGAAAAAAATGTTACTGAACAATTTGTAGAACGAGTAATATTACTAACTGACAAAAGGTTAGTAGCAAAATTTAGAATGTGTAGAACTGAAGAGAAAAACAAGGAGGGGGAATAGCGAATGGAACTTTTCCCTAAGATAGTAGAGAATGATCCGTCGGCTATTCTGACTTTATCCTTACTAGAATAAGTAGAGTAAGAATCAAATACCGAGAAACAATCTGTCATATGATTGGAAGCACCAGAATTGATAATTCAAGGAACAGTAGAAGAAGCAGTAAGCACACTAACTAGAATACCTGTGTGAGCAAAATTGGATGATGTGGAGGCTGTTGTGGAAGCAAAAGTTATAATAGATGGAGAATCAATGCGAGCCATAAGGCACCAGAGAGGTTGTATTTTTCCCTGAGAAAATCCACCAACATGATCAGAGGTTGTATTTTTTGTATGATCGAGGTTATTGCAATAGTCACACTTAAGAGACTCACGATCCCGAGTCGCGCCGCTAACACTAGACTGGAGCTTACCATCCGGTGAAGGGGTGGCATGTAAGGTAGAACAATCAGTAGGAGGAGTGTGCACCATAGCACCCTTCCGACTCTCCTCCTGTTGGACAATGGCGAGCTCAACACCTGTACACATATCTGATCATAGTTGATATCTAAGCCAACAAGAAAGTCATAAACATGCTCTTTCTCTAATCTTTTTAATCAAGTTGTAATATCATCAGTACAAACGGCCTGAAAACCCTAATAGTAATCAAACTCCTGTTAGACTCCACTTAACTCCGCATAATATATAGAGACAGATCGATGGTGCTAATCCAACTTTCTCAACTCCAAACACTAGGCAACATTACCTTATTACGAGTAGGTTTGGACTGCAGTAGTTCAAATTTTATATGACGTATCGAGAAGTAGAAAGGTATGATGAATCTTAGCCCGCATAGAAGTAAATAACCCAATCATAACTAATGATTGTTGAGATTTGAACCGTTTAAGGGCAACATGCTCACTCTTATCAGGTGGGAGAACTGGGCCCTCAAGAAACTCTGACATGCCTCTGGCTTCAATGGCTAAGGTGAAAGTGCGAGACTATGATAGATAGTTGGAACCATCCAATTTGAGAGAACAAATATCTAAAACGGCGTTGTCGAAGAGTTGATCATAATGGTTGGAAGCATCTTTAGTACCGGATGAACCCATGGGAACAATTTTGGAATCCACTGCCATAGAACCGAGCAGAACTAGATTGGAAACAGAAGGAACTAGACTAGAACTAGACATAATCGGTTAGAACTGGACAAAATGGGCAAAAATCGGACAGAATCAAGTTGTATCGGGTTGGAACTGGCTGGTATCGAGCGAAACCGAGCTGAAAGAGGTCTAGATTACGCGGAACTGGATTGGGCTAACTTCAACAAGGCAGCAGCGCTAGGGTTGACTGGGCGCTGACCGGGACACAGACGTGGCACTGATGGAGACGCAGATGTGGTGCGCATGCATACGCGTGAGCGACTAGCAACAGAGTTAACCACATGCCGAGGGTGTTGGCAGCACGTGGGGTGATTTTGGAATTGTATGAGGATTCCGAACGCGATGGTGGTAGGTAGATAACCGGTGGTGGATCAAAAAAGGAGCCAGTGGTGAAAAGCAAACAGATTGAATTTGAACAAATTTGGAAAAAAAAATAACAGGCTCTGAGAGAGAGAGAGAGAGAGAGAGAGAGAAAGGTATAGCGGCCACACTATGGTGGGTGTAGCACTTTCTGACCCCAGCGACAAACACTGACAGCGGAGGCTTAGTGTTAGACGGTAGTGATGGCTAGTGTATTTTTGTTCTACTCTGATACCATGTTAGATTTAATAAAATCAGAATATTTTTCTATCAATCAAGCGTACTATGTATTCAAGCAAAATGAGTCATAATTTAACTATATCTTTAACTAATTCTACTTCTATTTTACATAAGAAACTAAATTCTAATCGTAATCTAATTAAAATTCTATACACATAAGACTTTTAACAAAAAGAATCTTCATATAATTCTTTATGGAATGCAAAAAGAAAGACATTGTGGTTTTATTGGATGATTTGAGTAATTCATGTTGTAACATTTCGTGTGCTTATCATTTTTTTTTTTAAGGAATAAGGTGAATATAATAAGAGAGGGATACAATAAAATGAAAGATTTATTATAGAGGGATAAATAGTTATAAATTATTTGTTTGAATATTTTTTAGGAAGGGAATATAATAGATATGAGTATGTGGATAACACTATTGTAATTAATAATAATATTTTCATAAATAGAAGGAGAATATGGAAGGAGGATAAGATATGGATGGAAAAAAGGGTGTCCAAATTTTATTTTGACGGATAAAATTTGGACCCCGAATATCATATTCGGACTCTAAACCCAGCTATAGAATTAAAATAATAAGTGAGAAAATAAGAAAAAAAATGCATTTAAAAAAATGCATCAGTTAATTATTGAAAAAATAAGAATTTAGGTAAGTATAATTATATATATATGGGGCCGGCTCCATGGATCAACACTTTTTTAAACCAATATTAAACTAACACCTAAACTCTTGATTCTCGATTAAATTTTAATGATCCAAACCGTTCAATGTGTTTAAAACATATTTTTAAGGGTACCCGCGAGA
>JABCMJ010030039.1:0-19479 GCA_014822125.1 Arbutus unedo | reverse complement strand
CAAATTGATAAACATCTAGTGGTTGAATGTACAATAGGGTATAAAGTAAAACAGGGTGCGAGTGCATGACCTTGGCTTACGCAGTTTAGCTTTCAATGGCAAAAATATTGAAACAGACATATGTTAAATTTTGACCGAAGCATGATATGCAAACTGACATCTGCACGTCGTGTTTCTATTCCTGAAGTGTCAGGTACCTTAAATTCCTTATAGGAACTTTCAAATTTAACAATGGCTCGATTCTGTTTTATTAATAAATTACCATATTAACCTTTCTTGAATTTGCAATATGCCGTCTTGGCCTAAATTAAGTTGCTGTTATCATATTTTTATTCATTTTCCACTAACTACCTATGTCACCAGTGTTCCAGAAATTTCAAGATTAATTTGGTGTAAAGTGTAAATGTCGTTCCGATAATCTTTCGAGAAAGCATGACACACAAAACTGACATAAACTGTCAATTTGCACGACATACTTTAATTTGAGATTATTGAAACCAAAGACCGGGAGACATGAACAGCACAACGGCTATTTATATTTCTCAATTTTTAGGCAAGACACGTATTTGCTTAAATTTATTATTTTTTTATCTGCAATTCTTCATCCCGGCAGCTACACAAATACTGACGGTCCAAATTGTAGAATATAATAAATGTCACTTCGATCACGATAATCTGTCGTGAAAAGATAACGTGCACCGCCCGTTAAATTTTCTTTCCAAAACACTGGTATGGGCTACCTATGTCACCCGTGTATTTATGAAATTTTGAGATTATCGAGATTTTTAACTAGGTGATATGGACAGCGTGAACTAACAGAACTATTCATATTATTTAGCTATGAAGTAACAGATTTTTGCCTTTATTGATTTTACGTGAAATAAAAGAAAAATAGCAATAACTGTTATGGGAAGATGGAAAAATGGTAGAAAATAAAAAAAAAATGTTACGGAATTCGAAAAGAGAAAAGAGTTAAGAGTTAACTCCGACAGGTGCTGACACAATCGAGTGATATGCTGAGAATGTAAATATTAGCTCCAAGAAAATTTGTATAACGAGGATCCTAGAATTCTCGTTCTAAAAATTTCGCTTAAGTTAAAATCATGAAAAGTACATTGGCATAGGCCAACATCGATTTTCATAAATTTAACTTCGAAATATGATGACCTAACATTCTAGAAATGCGGACTAGAAATTCTTAGAACTGGACTAGGGATCCTAGAAGTGCGGACTAGAGATGCGGACACTGATTTTTCCGGGCGTGATAATTATATTAACAATAAAAAAAGAAGAAAATACTAAAAAAATGATATTCTGACATTCTAGAAATGCGAATTAGAAATCTCTAGAAATGGACTAGAAATTTCTAGAATTGCGGACTAAAGATGTGGATATCAATCTTTCTGAGCATAATATTTACATTGATAATAAGAAAAAAAATATAAATTAAATAAAGAGAACAGAAACTAAATAAGCAAAGCAGAAATTAAAATAAAACGGCTATTGTAGCGCTGCCTTGTATTGATATCAGAATTCGCCAATTACAAATGAAAGAAACACAAAATACTAAGGCAAAATCATAAACTGGCGTAACAATGGACATTAAATCCAGATGATATCCTGAGCTATGCTAAATCTAAAGTATCTTCAGATCTTTCTGAAATAAAATGGGCAAGTTTCTGCTTGTATTTGGACTAAAATCCTGATTAAAGCACCCTAACCCTAATATTGTTCTGATACTAGGAGTTTGAAGTTAAAGAACTGAAACCGCCCGGAGGGAGAACACTCGACTGATTTCTGGGATGAAAATGTTCTCTGTTCTTACTATGAGAAATGAAAAGATGAAAGAAGAAGAAGAGAGAACGGAACAGAAAAATTTCGTATTTTTGCTCTCTGATTTTACTATGCTATTCGATTTCTAACTTCGAGAGCTTGAAAATATTTTCGGGAGAGAGGAGGTGGTCTGGAAAATTATCTAGGGTAAAAAATCTGATCCCTAAAATATTGGTTGATTCCTATATTTATAGAAATCAGTAGCCAATAGTGTAAAACCCTTATTATTAAGTTACTACCAACTTGAAATCACTTTTTAAATCACCACTAGGCCAAGATTTCCACGCATGGCCATACTTGCGCCTTAGATGCGCTTGAATTGCTCCTTAGGTGCACCATATGATGTCAGCAAAATGCTAAAAATTTACTAAAATACCCCTGGTCACTTGTACATGCACTGAAACATTAATTTCTGACGAGAAAACTTCAAACGAATTTAGATTGGATCATGAATATAGTTATTGAACTTGTATTAATGCACTGATCAATAATATGTGTCTCTTGAAATTTGAAAATATCATCTCGTAAATCGCACGGTCAGATCGTGTTGGTTATTCACTAATTGCTTTTAAAATATGACTTTTTGACTTATCTACCTCAGATTGAGCCCCAAATACAATAGTTGAACTCGTATCAACGTGCTGATCAATAATATGTATCCCTTGGAGTTTGAAACATTCGAGTCGAAAATCGTGCTCCTGAGACCTCGTTCTGAACAACCGAAAATTATCGGCGTTGTCTGTTTTTGACATAGTCTCTATCAATGGACTTCTATAATTGTACTAATCAATAATACGAGGTCTTCATAATTCAGTGAAGTTGTCTTGTAAATAGTGCTCCCGAACCCTGGCCTGTGCAAAGACAAAACAACCATTTTTTGTCAATTTATTGAATTTCTTCAGTTTTATTCTTGGAAAATTCAATTGATCCCCGAGGCATTTCAATGGCATCATATTGAGATTTTTCATGAAGATTGGGGTGATGAAGTCGTCTTGGCGTGATTTAGGGGCCTCTTCAGTTCCTGTTCAATCAGAAGGGTAAAATCGTTCAACCATACTCGAGTCCCCCTCGTACCTCCTTCGAATGTCCTGACTGCTCATTGAGACATGCTAAACCTTGACATACACTATGTAGATATTCCAGGCTAATTATGTGATGATATGAACCTTGTACTTGTTGAATTGGCCCTTCAGGGGCAAAATGGTCATTTATATCTAGACTTCGCCGAATTCTCTAAGGTTGCCCAAGTATCATCCAAATTATATTCAATAGGTCTGCTTAGTAATTGAAAGTATCTTTGGTGAAGTTCTTTGGTCTTTAGGACATCCCATGCGTCTTTGACCGTCTAGGGACAAAATAGTCATTCTGTGCATAGGTTTATCCTAAGCCCATTCTGATGGCATATTTCATAATAGTTTGAGTGGTGAGACAAAATCTGGTATCAATAACAACTATGGCTATAACTACTATTACGAGTATGCTAAGTATTGAAAAAAAGATGAGTATGAAAAGTAACTAAGTGTTATAGTGTGTCGTCCTTCTTTTTCTTCTAATTGTTGCTCATATTTACAGAACATGCATCCGAAGTACTTGGCGCCCTTCTTCTTTTTGGATTTTCCATTTAAATTTGAAGATGTTAATTCTCATTCGAGGTAGGACCAAACCATGATTGTTGTTCCCAGTCACTGCCTCCATGTTCTCCTTCACTTACTGCATCTTCAACCACATGTCTTCGTGTTCCTCTCCTTCCTAGATGGAGAATGCATGACAACTTCTCGTTTTATCCCCATCCTTGCGACTTCCATCTTGTGATCCAACTACCACTTGATGTCCAGAAAAACTAGCCTTATATTCTCGGATTTGGGGAGGCCGTAGTTTGGCTTCTTGTAGTGCGCATGTAGTGCAGACAAAACTACGCAGTTTTCTCAACTTTGCTCTAAAAAATACATAGTTTTGATCCCATGCATTTTGATAAAAATTCGAGTAATAAGTTAAAACGATGTAGTTTCAAGGACAAAATAAATTAAATTATGTCATTTTGTTCACACTACATGCGCACTATAAGGAGCTGCACTAAAGCTCCCCCATATCCCACATTCTCTAGGCTTAAACCCAACCTCATATAGTCTCAAACCAAGTGCACCTTTTGTGGGAAAGGCCAAGGGAACTGTTAGGCCGGTGACCATTTACCCAAATGTCAAATCCATGGTTTGACCCTCGACACCACGGCAAAAAACCTTTTAAGGACAAGCCAATGTGTTGTGCAACAAAATAACATCATTTTGGTACAAAAATATTGTTTGAATACTGTTGCAACTATCCAAATATTGTTTTATGTGCTAAAACGATGTCATTTTGGTGCACAGAATACCCTAGTGTAAACTTTGTACATTCGGTATACTAAAAGTCTAAAATATTTGTAAATGTATTTGTGCCACTGGAACTATAGATTGATCTATCTTCCAAAATGATTTAATGTGGTCATAAAAGTCAGCCCAACAATGCAGAAATTGTGAACGGAATATAATACCAAACTTGTAGTTTATTTGCCAAAATTTTACCAGTTCACACGATATGCAATATTTGTATAATATCTGAAATCGAAAAGGAAGAACTTACAGATTGATGGTATTTGACACTGTCTTTTTAATGACAAGTTTTGCATCTCCTAAAGTTTATGACAAAAAAGAATGAAAAAAAGCTAAGGTATAATTAATGAGATAGAGCAACACTACAATTTAAATGCACCATGAATCAAAACCATGTATTATTTGAGAAGAAAAATTAATCGTCAATAGGATGGGAAAGTAATGGCTACTTAAAAATTACATCAATAGATTTGATATGATTATTTGTATGAATCAATATAACATGTTGACACAAGGTAATAATTTGCGGAAATGCTACTCTCACACCCTTTAATCTCACACCCAGTGGGACCCACCCTCATCCTATATATTATAATTAAAAAAGCCCTAATTTTCTTTTTTTTCAATTTTGTTCCTTCCCGGTGCTAATCATTTGAGGGTGAGAGAGCAGCAAACAAAAAAGTAGGAAGAAGAAGGGGAAGGGTAAGACGAAGGCGGGGAAGGCACCACCACCAACGACCATCACCGCGACTCCATTGCAGTTCGCTGTGTGAGATTTCTGGTGAGAGGCAGTATTCTTATTAAAGCAATCAAAATTTTCATTCTTTTTTAATTCAATCCCAGATCCATTGGTTCAACAAGTCATTGAAGGCTCAAGATTGTATAAGGCCCACAACAGTAAGCCAGTGTGATGATGTAAATTAAGAACGCTTTGTTCTGGGTTGGTGAAATTGGAGCCAATGACTATGCTTATACCGTTGGATCCACTATTTGAAGCACTAGTGCACCACCATTCAACAGCTTGCAATTAAGAGCATCACTGGGTTTCCTACAGGTAATTAGTTAAGCATTAAGTTTTTCTTCCTTCTTTGCAGATTAGGAAAACAATGCAAACCCCTCTCTCTCTTTTTGTTTATTTCATTTTCTTGGAGCATTTTGCTCTATGCGACATGGTATGTTCGAATGAGTGTGTATATATTAAGGGTAAAGGGTTGTGTCGTGTAAATTACTCAAATGGGTGGATCAATGATCATGGGAGTTAGATTCAGAATTTTGACTTGGAACGTTAGACAGAGGAATCAGAAAATCATTACTAAATAATAGACCAGAAGTTTGGCTTCCTTTGGACATAGTGTAGCTATTAGAAAGCTAGAAATTACAGAATATGATTACTATGTTGATTAATATAATCTAATTAGAGAGTAACTGATTTATAATCCTCTAATGTAGATACATAGAGGATTAGGGGATTTTGATTCAATGTTCTCTTGAACTGAATGCTACTCTGGTCAGTAAATTCCCCTATGTTCTTTTTATTAGTATTTTATTTCATTATAGTTGAACTATTTATTCCTGTTTTTGATAGTTTCTGGGTTAGGAGATTTTGTTGAGGATTTGAATTGGTTTCAATCGAACTATTTCGTTTCAGTCGAACTTATAATAGGAACACTCTTGTTTTGTCTTTTTTAAGTTTAACTTGGTATTCTAAGGCTAGGTCAGAGCCTCATTTTTTAAGTTTGACTTGGTATGCAAAGAAGATGGTTAACTAGCATTCTATGGTCATAAACAGGTAGAGATTTAATCTCAATCTCAAGACTCTAGTTTGGTACTTGAGATTGAGTTGTTAATTTCTTTTGGGTGTTGCTTATTTATTTGAAACTAAATGTTTGTTTGAGAAATGTTTAAAGAATTGTTCATTTGTATGCTTCCTGATTTTATCCCAGGTTTCTTGCTCATGAACTTCTGTTCGCTAATGCTGATTTCGTCCTCAATTTTTTGTGGTTCAAGAAATTGTACCTCTGAGTAAGGTTTTCCGGAGACCTAAAATTGATTATCGATTGCAGCAACTTCATGTTGTGATAGAACCTACATCTGTAAACTAGCAGAAGAAGATTGGTGGTTCTCATGAATTTAAATCTTTGCGAGTGTATCCTCCTATCGAAACAAAACATCAAAAAGAGGAGGTGGTTCCCCCTGCTTCTTATGTATCTACAGAAACTAAAGTTCTACCATTCAAAAGTGTTGAGATTAGCATTGTTAGTAACGTGGGAACTCCAGTAGCCTCATTGCAAAATGTTGCCTTAATGAGTGGTGCTTCCACAAACACCATCAAAGTACGCCACAAGGATCAAAGGCAATAGTTTGAGATTGATTGGTGCACTAATGGAATGGTGGAATAGTTGTGGAATGTAATTGTTAAACAATGTGTAAGTAATGCTAAACAAGGTGTAATGGTTATGGGATGTAATTATCAAACACCTTCTTTTACTTTTATGTTCGTTTCTAAACAAGATGTAACTGTTAATTGTTAATGGTGATGGGAATATTATTATTATTTTTATGCTATTGTTGACACTGGGCCGTTCTCATCGCATTTGTACACCTTATTTAGGAATGATATAAGCAGAAGAATATACAAAAAGAAAAAGTCATATTACAAGTCGATATTCCTAAATACTTACTACAAGTTAATATTATAGCTGACATTAAAGGAATTGGGTTCGGCGTAGACTATGACGGAATGAGGGAATTGGGTTTGCCAATTGTGCAACGTGGACTGTAGCATGTTATTGTGGTGGAAGCTTTGCTTGTTTATGATTGCATCTCTGTCGTCTTCCGGAGATAGTGTCAAAGCCAAGGGGTAAGCAACTTGTTGTGGGGAAATGACAACGTGAAAGAGAATGAATGTTCCTAGAGCTAAACTTCACTTTCAACACAACCTTGAAGGATCTCTTCTGCCCCCTCTAACTGAACCACAAAACTCTAGGAACAACATTAACTTTTGCCAGGATCCAATGCTTTTGTTGGATTTATTTGGCCCAAGCCCAAGCTCGAGCCTAACTCTACATCCCTTTGCTTGATCTCCATGCTTGTTACTGAACAAAATCAACCAAAACAAAAAATAAAAAAATGATGAGGGCAATGTATAGATTTCATGATTGACCGTTTACTACTTGAGAAAACAACTTGCCCCCCCTCAATTCTTGGATTATGAATCGGTTGCTTTCTAATTAGGTTCTATTAATCAACATAATAATCATATTCTATAATTTCTAGCTTTCTAATAGGTACGCTATGTCCAAAGAAAGTCAAACTTCTAGCCTATTATTTAGTTTTGATTTTCTAATTCCTCTGTCTAATGTTCAAAGTCAAAATTCTGAATCTAAATCTCATGATCATTAATCCACCCATCTAGGTAATTTACACGACATAACCATTAACCTTTAATCTATACACACTCATCCGAACATACCATGTCACACAGAGCAAAATGCTCCCAACAAATGAAAGAAACAAAAAGCGAGAGGGGTTTGTATTGTTTTTGTAATCTGCAAAGAGGGAAGAAAAACTTAATACTTAATTAATTACTTGCAGAAACCTAGTGACGCTCTTAATTGCAAGCTGTTGAATGGTGGTGCACTGATGATTGAGATAGAGGATCCAACGGTATAAGTATAGTCATTGGCTCCAATTTCACCAACCCAGAACAAAACATTCTTAATTTATGCCATCACATTGGCTTGTTGTTGTGGACCCTTTACAACCTTGAGCGTCAAAGGACTTGTTGAACCAATGGAGCTGGGTTTGAATTGAAAAAGAATGAAAAATTAGAAAAATTAGAAAAGAATGAAAATTTTAATTGCTTTAATAAAAATGTTGTGTCTCACCAGAAATCCCACGCAGCGAGCTGCAATGGAAGTCGTGGTGATGGTCGTCGATGGTAGTGCCTTCCTTGACTTCCCTTTCCCTTTCTTCTTCCTACTTTTCTATTTGCTGTCCCTCTCACCCTCAAACGATTAGCACTGGAAAGGAACAAAATTGGGCCAAAAAAAATTAGGACTTTTTAAAATTAATATATATATGGGATGCGGGTGGGTCCCACTGGGTGTGAGAGATTTGGGAGAGCTGTAGTGTGTGTAGTGGGGACAAAACGACGTAATTATGTTCGTTTTGCTCTCAAAATTATATCGTCTTAACTTATCACGCGAATTACACGAAATCAAAACTATGTAGTTTTGAGGGTAAAACAGACAGAACAATATCTTTTTGTTTGTACAATACACACTACAAAAAAGTACACTACAGTCTCCCTTAATTTGGGTGTGAATGAGGGTGTGATTAAAGGGTGTGAGAGTAACATTTCTGAATAATTTGTAATGCTGTGACAATTAGGAACAAACAATATAAATAATAAGAATAAGACTGTCTGTACATCAAATGATAAATCATGTCTACGTGATATGTTATTTTAAGTATAAAGTGTAAAAATGGGTTTCATGAATTTTGATGTGTTTAAATTAGTGAATATCATGTAAACATAATGTATAATTTGATGTGCTAATAACATTGTTCAAATAATAAGGAGTTTCAAGAAGCATTTTATTTTATAAAAAATAAAATCACTCAATATGAAATATATAAATATAAATTAATCTAGCTGGAGAAAATGGGCAAAGTCTTCGATTACAAAAATCTAACGAGGACTTTGGAGTTGTGAATAGCAGTTGGACTACAGAAGGGACCCCTTCTTCACCCCCCCCGCCCCTCTCTCTATCTCTCTCAACCTGCCCACTTTTGGGTTTCTCTCTAGCTATAGATAAATCCTAGTTCTGCCTCCAAACGAAGCAAAAAATGGAGTCAGAGGGATCAATGGTTGTTGGTAATTTGCAAAACCCTAACTTTCTAATTCTGCGTACTTCATTATTACGATACCGTTCCAGATTTTTTAGGTATAAGATTGTGGAATCGTTTTGCACTTGTTATAACGAGGCTGTTATCTTGCTTTTTTTCCTGTAATTTGTGTTTTTGTTCTTTTCTCAAATAAACATTTCTTAGGACTGCTTTAGGTTTAAACATTTCCTCAAATAAACCTTTCTTGTGAATTGTGTTATGTTTTAGCTGTTTTTCCTCTTGAACTTCAGATTTTAAGCCGTTGAAACGCTTACCATATTTAATTTGGGATTGTGGATTCATAAAGTGTGAATTGAAGTGAGAAATCACAAGTGAAGATTCTGCACGTCGTGAACTTGTAATAGCTGTACCTGTATGTAAGGGAAAATTCTTAGTTAGTCCCCGTAAGTTTATGAAGCTTCCTCTCATTCAACCAGAAATGGAATGTGGAAATCGGAATTTGTGATTTTCTGTGGGTTTCTTTAGCAAGTAGTTTTTTATGCTTTTGTTTTGTTTAGAATTTACTGTTGAAGAATTCGCACAGCAATTCAGTTAGCTACTTAGCATGAACTTGATTGTGATGTGCTGCTAAACTTGTATGGGAACATAAAAGAAGTCCATGAGTTAGAGCCCCGGATGGACTCCAACCCTCCTTCTCCTCCCCACATGTGCATTGGCTAGAGTTGTCGGCATCATATATTTCCGTGTCATTCAGTACTTGAGAAAGTTTAATCGAACCATCTTTGCTGTTGATATATTTCTCCATAAATCTACTTATCCATGCTTGATACTTCTCGTAGATTATCTGTGGGTATGACCAAATGGTTGTGGTATGAAAATGATGAAGCGAGCAATTAAACTAAAAAAATTCAAGGAGTAATGCCTTATTTGACTGCATATTGAGGTATAGCGGGGTGATTTCAGAAACAATAGCAAAAGTATGAACTACTGAAAAGAAAGGCTTTACCCTTGAACCCTGGTGATCATGCTTTTTTTCCCTGTAGAATTCAAGTATGCAGAGTTGAAACTTCTGTCAAAAGAATGATGATTGCACAACAACCAACATATTTCATAGGGTTAAACCATCACACTTTGCGTGCACGCACATCTGTCCTCAACTATACAACACACACTCGTAAGAGGTCGCCATATCGTTGTCGAACACTCGGGACACATGGGATACATATGGGATATGCCACGTGGCATTTTCATTAGATTCTAATATTTTCTTTTAAGGGGGGACGCTATGTGAACACTTACAAGGCGGGGTGGTTTTTGAAAGTTCTAAATAGTTTTTCGAGGATAGATATTCATAATTTAGAAAGTATTGAGGCCAAAAGTGCAATATAAAATATGGTTCAATAACGAATTCAATAGGAGCTCGAACAAAAGTATTTAGTGGTTATAATGTAAGTATGCATAACAAAAAAGTTATTTTGAGAAATATGTATCCCCGCCCTGTTCATGTCCCTATTTTTTGACAATTTTGCTATACATGTCCGTGTCTGTATCCGTGCTACATAGGTCCTCACACATGCATGCATGTAACTATTAAGAGATAGATGAAATGCGCAAGACACGATGAGGAAATGCACATCTGAGAAATATGCCATAATATTTTGTAATCCTTGTTTGTATTGACACAGACCTGGTTACGAAAGTCAGAAACATGTTCACTTCTAGGACTTAGATTTCCCTAGTTTTTATTTTTGTTAGGGGCCTCTTGTAGTTATGTGTCAACTGAAGTTCCAATTCAAGATAACAGCCAAGAGTTGCTAAAGATCTTGAAGATGTTTAACTGCCAATAGTCATGGTATGGGGAAGATTTTTCATCTCTTCCTTTGCACACATGCATATATGATATAACCATGCAGAGAGGAGGAAATTCATTGAGACATGTATCTGCCTACTTGGAGATAGAGGATATGGCTGTTATGTTCTGTAACTCCAAATGTTTTGCAATCATCCAGAGTCCAGATGTTAATACAATTAATTTTATTGTTTAGGTAGTTAATTTCTGTGTACTGATATGAACCTGGTTATGTGTGTCGGATACAAGTGTGTGCCTAAGCATTAGATTTTCACTCATAGTGTTAAAAGTGCCCTAAACTGGGGGCGGGTACAAGTATAAGCGAATAATTATGTAGAAGGATAAGGATGGACAGATTGTTGTGGTAGTTGGAAAACTTTAAAACATGAGATAATTACCTTGGCTCTTCTTGAAAATTCAGCAAAATTAAGGATATAGGTATAATTTTGGCTCCTACTCAACTCAGATATGAGTTTTTTTTTTTGTTTGCAAACTTGTATTGTATACACCAAATAGGTCTCGATTGCTTCAGACATACATTCTTAGTTCCATACTAGACATGCGTTTCGATTATCGTTGATGCATTGTTGGATTTTTAGTATCCAGAATTCTTCTAGTTTGCCAAACTTGGACATTGGTAGATCACTATGTCATTTGTTTGTTTGTACTTGTACTAGATCGATAAATAGTTCCAGAAATCTAGTTTTGACTTATATTCAGAGCAATTTCCAACAATAATCCAGGAAACAGCTGAACTAGCATGTATGTGGATATCGTTAATGCTCTTATCTTTTAACAGTATTGCCTGGATCCTTAATGTGGATTGTCTGCAAATTAGTGTGCATGTGGTTTCTGTGCAGAGCTGTAGATGGAAGTAAAAGGGATCTATAAGTATTTTCTGTCAAGATGCACCTGCTATGGACATTATGTGGGGATTCTCAGATTTTTGTATGTTCCTATGTTTCCATGTTTTAGATTTAACAGGATTATCTGTTCATTTTCAGTTCCTAGGAATTTTAGATTGCTCGAGGAACTTGAGAGAGGAGAAAAGGGAATTGGGGATGGAACAGTTAGCTATGGAATGGATGATGCTGATGATATATATATGCAGTCATGGACTGGAACTATCATTGGCCCTCCCAGTGTAAGTTCTCTTTTTCAATCTTCCCATTGAGAAGAAATAATTTGTTTTCTTTGAAGCTGTCTTAGAACTCCCAGACTCACTATGTATGCATGACCGTACAGTAGAAGAAATGACCTTTATATAGAAAAAAGCAAACCATAAGGGGGAAAGAGAAATGTAAATCTCAAGTAAAAATCTGGAATGATATGATTGAAGTAAGACACGATAAAGACGGGGCCATTCAGACAAATTGAACGGTGCATTTGAACTATGAGCTGGAAAAGTCTGATCAAATATGACTATAAGCAATATTCTCGTTCTGATGGTGCATATTTGCATTCTAACGCATGTGACTACACCATGCATTTGAACATTTACGTGTTTGTGCATTTGCACACGTACCCTTAAATTTGGTTTTGGCTTTAAGTCCCTAAATATCCCGTCTTTAACAATATGAGCCCAAATGCTCAAAACCAAAGCCTAAAACCTATTCTATGTGTACTAAAAGTCAATCGCATTGGTGAAGTAGCGTGAAATCTATGACTAGATTTTCTTAGGTAATGGTTTCAGTTAAGATTAAACCCAACTAAGTTAAAAAAAACCTAATTAAATACCTCCTAGTTAGCATCAGTCCTCATGACATGCAAATGCAATGCATTTTTGTTTTACCTTCCTGTTATGCACAGTTTGTTTGATGGGGTTGAATTCTTATGGAACGTGTTCAAGCCCCAACAGAGCCTAGAGAATACAATGCAATCGTGGTTACAATTCTGGAGTGAAATTGTCAACACTCAACACAACATGGCTAGGGGTTACCTAGACATCTTTCTTAACAGGAGAAAGAAGAACAAAAATATCATGATCTGATCTACAAGCTGCGATTACCAGTACAGAAGGGATGAAATATTGAACATGTTAAGTGAAGTATTTATTCAAATAAGAGGAAACTCGGTAGTTCTATTTTATATGCACGAGACACATGACTAGCTGAAAATTGTATCCTCCTAATTTTGCAAGCAGCCTAATCTTTGCCCTTAGTGCTTAGTTGTCATGGAAGGAAAAGGAAATACTGAAAATAAACGTATCCTGTATTTGTTGACTATCTAGTTAGAAGAAAAGTTGTTGAGCTTACATGTTTTACTTTCCTCCTATGATTGATTTTTCATCTGAACTTCGTCTCGTGGAGGCAAAATTTGTCTTGCAGGAATCTAAAACTTAACCTGTTCCTTCGTGTTTAACATTAGTTCAATGTTTTGCAACACTTTGTTGTCATATTACTGCACATATACAAGAAAACAAGTTTTCTTTTGCTTCACTTTAATACACTTTTTCGAGAATATCTTTCTTGCGCTTAGTTGTCATGGGAGGAAAAGGAAATACTGAATATAAACGTATCCTATTTTTGTTGACTATCTATTTAGCAGAAAAATTGTTGGGCTTACTTGTTTTACTTTCCTCTTAGGATTCATTTTTCATCTAAACTTTGTCCCTTGGAGGCAAAATTTGTCTTGTAGGAATCTAAATTTAACCTGTTCCTCCGTGTTTAACATTAGTTTAAAGTGCTGGTGTGCACGTGTAGCTTCCTAGGGGTTTCTAGTGTGCAAGTGGGATGCTATGTATTATAAGAAAAAGAAAACAAATAAAAGTGGGATACCAACGAGGGAGAGAGAAAGAGACACTGAAAGAGGGACACCAAGGGAGAGGTCGGGTAAGCCAGGAAGGAGGAAAAATACAAATTTTTAGTGCTAGGAATTGTAAGCGTCTCTCATAATCTTACTTCTATTACAAGTTTTCTTTTGCACAACATTCTTGGAAACTGAAGAAAGCCTTGGATGGACAGGTGCGAAGCATTTTTGAAACTCCAAATAAGCCTGTTTGTTTGAAGTTGTCAACTTGTGACTCAATTGGATAGATTATTATGTCCATAAGACAGGTTCTTGGGTTTCCTAAACAGCTCTCGTAAGCTATAAACTACTAAGTTGCAACACTAAGTGGACCACCGTGGTAGACTTGGTACTTTTTTTTGTTGCTGTTGGTTGACATTCATCTTATTCACTCACCTTGGTTGTTTTATGCTAGGAACTTGAGCATCTTGTTAAATATGTTCTTGTGTATTTTGTGTTGTCTTTGTTATTTAGGTTTGTGACAAGTTATGGTAGTCCTTTTTAACCTGTACCAGTGCCAGTATAGTCTTGACCCCACCTGCTCAACAGTTAATTGCACACTTGGGGAAAACATCATAATAGCAATAACACGTCAGCTACTTATGTTGTCTCTGTTTTTTAAAATCAAAAGTACGATTGGGGCGTTATTTGTGATAAATACCAAATGCCAAAAGAGAAAGAACGATGCTTTATTGTCGACTTGTGCTTGCTTTCCAGACGGTGCATGAAGGGCGAATCTACCAGTTGAAATTATTATGTGGTAAAGAGTATCCAGATGAGCCACCAGCTGTGAGGTTCCAAACTCGGATTAATATGACTTGCGTAAATCAAGAATCTGGATTGGTAAGTAATAACAAACAGGGGATATTGTCTTCCATGAGATACTAAAATAAGCCTGTGGGCGGTCAACTTACCAGTTTTTTTGGGTTGGTAATGTTGGTAATTCGAATTACCAGGTTGAACCTAGGCTTTTCCCTATGCTTGCTCAGTGGCGAAGGGAATACACAATGGAGGACATATTAATGCAATTGAAGAAAGAAATGTTTTCTCCACAGAACCGGAAACTGGCCCAGCCTCCTGAAGGTGCGTTGATTCGACTTCTAAGTGGTGCTAGTTACCTATTTCTCTCTCTCTCTCTCTCTCTCTCACACACACACACACAATTATCAGCCAGCTTTTTAGGCTTTGTTGTTCATAAAACATTTATCTTTATTTTGACAATAAAACAAATGAGCTATTTGAAAAACTGCTAATGAGGCAAAAATAAATAAATAAATAAAAATGCCCATTGAAATGCTGGTTCCGGAAGATGTGGACACACACACGTATATACACATATATGTCTACGTATCTTTATTCATGTAGGTATGTGTGTTGTATTGATTGTTCTGTTAACCAGAAGTTCCACGTTCTTTTGTTATTATGGCTCCTGAAATCTAGTCGGTAATGTATGTGGGCACTCCCCCAAGATTTATCCTAGCTTGGTACCAAGTCGACCGGATACCTCGGTTATAAAAAAAAAACTAAAAAAAGAAATCTAGTTTCTGCTACCCATGCAAAAGTAGGATATCTTTGGCAAATGGTTAGAAAAATCCATATGGTGCTTAATTTTCACTTACGACGTGTTTGTAAAACTGCAAATTTTGCAGTCCCTCGCATAATTTACGAGCATATATTTCATCCCCTAGAGAATCCTGGTCCATGGTCCTTGGATAATTAATAAATATAGATTTCGTGGGCTCGGATTTTCAGAAGATGGAGTCAATTAACGGAGAATGTTGTATATTTTCAGGGAACGAAGAGGCAAGGATGGATCAGAAGGGACTGGTAGTGAATTGTTGTATTCTGTAAGTTGAAGGGAGAAAGAAGTAGTGGAGCATTAAATTGTGTACAGGAGATATATATAATACCTTAGACAGTTCCACCTCCGGGTTATTTTCCTCTTCATGATATAAGCTTCTTTATTTAAAATAAAGAGCATGTAAGTTAAGAACTCAACCTTCAATCTTGGGATTCTTTGATATTTCATGTTTCTTAATGTTAAATTTTGGCTGTTGAACAAGTTTGAATTCCATAAATAGTTTCTGTTGATGGTAGGCTGTACTTTGGATTATGAATTTTCTGAAGGAGAAGAAATATGGCGGCCAAATCAATAAATTTGGCTACTTCCCGTTATTGTTCTCTTTGCTTTTTTTTTTTTTTCTGCTCACAAGTCGTTCGACAAATTGATTGAAATAAAAGGGTCCATTAAAGGGGTGAGTTGAGTTTAAAGATAAAACCATAAGCAATTTCCCATAAATAAAATAATGTGACAAGAAGCATTTGAAGCATATTAGCATAGGACATTACCAAATAACCTTCACATATTTTATCTAAATATTCGCCAATTTCTGATATATATTATAGTTTATACAAATATCGTAATAAGGTAAAGATACTCAAAAGTGGGGCCTACATTGCTTTTTTTTTTTGGCATGGCAAGGCCCTACGGTTTGCTGAGATTTGAAGACAAGTAAACTTAGAACCTGCACTTCCGTGATTACCCTCGTTTATTCACTTTTTAACTTTTTAACTTTTTAATTCTCAAATTGATTGTTCATTTTGAAACATCTAAGAACCTTCCGAGACTGGTATGGTATATTTTTATTTGCCTCCGCTTTGAGACTTTCTTTATTTGAAACACATGAGTCTTTACAATTGTCCAACCAATTTAGGTACACTTTTATGCAGAGTCAAATCAACTTTAATAGTGTTAGAGCATCTGCAATAATAAATCCACAACAACAAATACACAAATTAACTTGTGAATAGTGTAAAAACTAACCACGTTTCTTTTAATAATCTAACAATCTCATCTATTTTATTAATTCACCATTAAAATATCTTTTTTTATATTTATTTTCTTTTTTCTTTTGAATTAAAATCATCCTCCCCAAAAAGAACGAAGAGAGAGAAACAATAAAAAAAAATCTAATACATGGTGAAAAATAACTAGTTACTATTCATAAAATTAAAACAACTTGGATTTGTTGAGTTTGTTCGAGCTTTATTTTTTTTTCATAAAATTAAAATAACTAAAACTATCTATTTAGAGAGTTTGCTCTAAGCGATTCTTAATTTATGTTGGGCCCTTTTTCCCAAACAAAGAGACATGCAGTATGTATTGTGATCACAGGGTGGGAAAAAATTTGAGAATTTTATGCATTAGCTTAAAGGGGGCAAAAATAGGGATATCTGGCACACCAGGGAGGAGGTATTCGAATTTGTATGTGATCCTAAACTTCTAATTGTGTGGATTACGACAATCCGGACATTCCTCTTGATATGGTTCAGCAGAATAGTCAACCTTATTTACAACACAGCGAAATTTACTTAAATTTCAGAAAGAAAAAATTTAGAATTCTCCATATATTTGAAACTATATTGCTCATATTTTATTTTATGATTGAACTAAATAATTGAACCTGGATAGACTTCAAACTAAGCCGGGCTATAAAATCCTATACACAAACTCTTTTATTTATTTTTATTTTATGTGCCAAGTGCAATTTAAATTGAAGGGCTTGTTAATTAAATATTTATCCGTTTTTCATACATTTTACCATAGTTTTTTCCCATGATTATGTGTTTGTCAGTACTAGGAAAATGGAGTTATTTTGAGATTTGAAACAAACAGAAAAGCATCTTAGGAGTTTGATTTGGAGCAAAAAAAGATAATAAAAGACAAAGGTTAATGAGAAAATGAAGTGAAAAACTTTTATTTAATCAGATTAAAATAGAAAAGTGACTGCCAAAATAATTATTTACTGTTGGATCGGAAGATTCGGTCCCTAGAAAACGTGCAGCTTATCGAAAAGTCAAGTAATCACCGACGCGGCGGTATTAGGTTTTTATTTTATTTTATGTTCGCGAAGCTTCCAGAATAGCACCTGTTGGTTTGGCTTTTTCCAGCAAAAAATTAAATAAAAAAATTGTGTATAAGGTTTCATAAACAATAGGGTAAATTGCACTAACCTCCCCTGAGGTTTCATAAACAACAGGGTAAATTGCATAGACCTCCCATGTCCTGCCATTAGTTTTGGGGCTACGGTGTTAATTTTACACGTACAATATCCCTTTTACCCTTTAAGATTTAGAGGCTTTGTTTAGAAGTAAAATCACTGTGGCTATTGTTGTTTCTATTGGAGAGAGAGAGAATTTTATTTGTAAAATGTTCCTTTTACTTTTTAAAATTTTGAGATTATGATTAATCTCGAAATATTTTTTTAAATCAATGGTGAATCTTTTAAAAAAAAAAATTCAAAGAACACGACCGAAAGAGTTTCAAATGAGCAGTGTTGATTGTTTTTTTTAGTATAGCAATGACAAATTTTTTTTAAAAAAAGCAAAAAAATATACCCATTTGTCACCGTCGCATTAAAAAAAATGACCGACATTATTTATTTGAATCTATTTCGGTCGTGTTATCTCAATTTTATTTTTAAAAATTGACTATTAACTTAAAAAAAGATTTTGAGATTAATCGCGAACTCAAAACTTTAAAATAAAATTTTGTTAATAGATGTATGCACACAACACACATACTTTTAACAGGAGTTTTGTTTGCAACAAAAAACGGCTGCATTTTTTTAGAACATCACATGTGCTCTGCCTTCACGCACAATGTGAGAATGCCTCATTTTTATTACGCCTAAAGAAAAGTTAATGTAAAAATTACAAACAAAGAATAAAATTAAGAGGCCATCATGTAATGACCTTGAAAATGATGAAACACATTTTCACCATATCCATACTTGCTTCAAGCACTCGGCGGATCCTTATCGAGAGGCTTGGTGAGTTACTCTTCAACTTCATTCGTTCTTATTTAATTTTTTATAACTTTTTATTTTACGTTAATTTTTTTGTTGATTGTTAGTTCATATCGACAAGAAATTTTATAAAAATACAAAATTATATCCAGAATTTTAAAAAAATTCAAAAAAAAGGACAAAAGAGGGTATGTTTTAAGAATCTTTTGATCTTTAATGAATTGTTTTTAGTTTTTAGACATAATTTTATATTTTTTAAATTTCTTTTGTCAAGACTAACCAACAAACCCAAAAAATTAATGAAAAAATAACAAATAATTTTTTTTTAAATAAAGACAAAAAATAATTTAGATTGATAAGTTAGGCCAAATAAAATATAGATGATATGTTCATAACGGGAGAAAAAAATTATATTAATAAATAAATAAACAATCAACTAATGCATTTGAAAAAAAAACTAAGTAAAATAAAAAGAATTACATACCTTTAGTCTTTAGTGAGGTGATGACAAAGGATGTGTGCCTTAGGAATAATTTATTTGCTTCATTCTTAATGTCATGACCAAGGGTGTATTAACCATTTTAGAAAAGTAATTTGATGACCTCATCAAAAACTAACTCATTTCTAACAAAAATTCACGACAAGGAGGGAACCGGTGTAATAATTCAAAAATAGAGAAGATGAATGCATTTTCTGAAACTTCAAGAGAGATTTTTGCGATTATAAGAAATCTTAGGCGAGGTCATTGCATTTTACCCTAAACAATATACCGAAGCCAGTCGCAGAGAATTGGATTCTCTATATCTTTATTCGCCCATGTAGTAAAGTCTTTGCCCAGCTTAATTTCTCTCTCATTTTCTCCCCATTTGTTCTTAATTTATTGGATAAAATGCACTGATCTTTCTCGAGATTTCTGATAATTGGAGAGACATTCTTTGAAGTTTTAAAAAATACAATCACATCCATTGCTTTTGAAATTATT
>JABCMJ010030035.1:0-19654 GCA_014822125.1 Arbutus unedo | reverse complement strand
AAAAACAGAAAATTCAAAAAATAAAAACAGAAAACGAAATGGTTACCAAACATGGCCTTAGAATGCTACTTAATTTTATTTACTATGTTTTGGGCGTAGGCGGCTTATTAATCTCCTTTTTGCCCACATACTAAAAAAAACCCTTTCCTACTTATTACAATGAAATCTAATGTTCAAATATAGGTTGGAGTTCATGGCGATAATTGCATAGAACCAAGCAATTTCATCAGTAGATTCTTAGTTTAATTGCAATTAGTAGAATGTGGAACAAAGACTATGAAACCAGGAAACTAACTGGAAAAGATGAAAAAATGCAAATATCACACCCTTAGCAGCTTCCAGGCATGTTTTGCCTATGGTGAAAAATAGAAGAGACAGACATATCAAAAGAGCATTTGCTTGTTCAAAATAAGGAGACTGAATGGCTGCTAAACTGCCACATTGAAAAGCAGGAGTAAAACTTTCTTCAAATATCATATTATGTTATTTAAAGTAATTACAATAAAGTGGAATAAATCGGCTGTACAATTGACATGCTGAACAAAACACAGGTCTTAACGTCATTACCTACTAACGAAGTGCATTGCCTAACAATATCTGACAATATTGGAGAATCCATCAGCTTTCACAACATCAACAATGAAAATTAAACAGATTTCAGCAGGGGAAAGAAGACATAGAGATAGCTAGTACACATGTAACTAATCATTAGAAGAGACAATAGAATAACCTTCGAGACAGACATCATATTGGTGGTCAGAGTACCAGTTTTGTCACTACAAATCACTGTTGTGCAGCCTAAGGTCTCTACCGATGGCAGAGACCTTACAATAGCATTCATCCGAGCCATCCGTTTTGTTCCAAGAGCCAAACACCTGATGAAAGTAGAGGAAACTCATCTTGAAGTTCCACATAAAATTTAGTTCCACCAAATATCATGTGCAAGCAACCTAAACAAACCAGCAAACATTCACATCTAGCATTCCAATCATGCAAGTGAGTTATACCGTTTTTCCTTTTTAAAACCGAAAGTAAAGCAAAGTTTCATGCTCGTTACATGTAAGCAGTGTTAAGTCACCAATGCTCCCAAAAGCTTAAGTCGTTGGGAAATGGGCACTACAGTGTATATTGAGCTATCGGACACCCTCCCTCACATACAACCCCATCTTGCAAGTGGATATACAAATATCCAAAAATAGAGCGAAATAGAATGCAAACCAGATAAGCCGAATTAATACGGTGAACGAATGTAGATGGAGAGATTTGAACCCAACAACCACCAAAAAGCCTAAAACCAAGGCTCTGACACCATTTAAGAGATCAATTGTCCCAAGAGTAGCTGTTACGAAATAAGCCCAACGATGTATATCAAGCTCTAACAGCTATGGCGTATTTTAAGCTGAGTTTGGACTAATTTTTTCTTTTTAAAAGACAGTCTGTATAATTTGATATTTTGTGATTTTTGTATCCTTTTTTCAAATTTTTTGCATTCTCTCATTTGTCTCGACCAGGAATCAGAAAAGTGAGAAAATATGGACCGAAATTGAAAAAAGTCCAGATAAGACAACGCTAAAGACAACAAAGACAAGTGAAAAACTGTCACTTTCAAAGTTTTTCGTCTTTTGAAAACTTTTCAAGGCTTTTGACCATATTTTTTTACTTTTTAGATTCCTTTCGTCAAGATGAATGATTAATCCAAAAACATTTAACGCGCATATGATAACAATCAAGAAAAAATGGCCAAAAAGACTGATATTAAAGTTGAAAATTTTAGGCCAACTCCAAATTTTCTCATTGTGTACAACAAACTATAACTTCCGACAATTCTCCTCACAAATTTCGCAGATACCCTTCTTTAATGTACATTAAACTACAAATCAATAGTCCAAATAAGGTAGACAAATGAGAATAAGGCCATTTCTAAAGATAGATCAGGCCAAAGGAAACACGCATAGATCAGGCCAAATAAGAACTAACAAACTTAACTGGTGAACAAAGATACATGACCTCCAAGAACCAACACTTCAGTAGTATGCGAGACAATAACCATGAGCTGTAAGGAAATTGATAAAACCTCTACCAATCTCCAAAAGATGATAGTGCCCACACGTTATAAGCAGTTTAGAATCCTCAAAAACCAGACCTACTCGGGAATTAGTTGTAACTTCACCAGGATGTAAAATACATTATACTCGACAAGCTCCTTGAATCGAGGGACATTTAAGTTCACATTAAAACGTTTATTATACGAGTTAAAGGAACAAGGATGTGAATGGGCATTGCTAGAAATAAGGTAAGAAAATGTTTCCTTTATGAGAACTAAGAAGTCTATTTGAGAACTAAGAAAATGTATACTCCTCAAACTTCCACCGATGCAATTGAATATAACCAAGATGGAAGCAAAGTTTGAATGCAACCTACGTTGTTAAGGTGCCCACTTCTTCGATAAAAAAAAATCTTACATGAGGACACGCTGTTTTAAAAATTAAGTAAAATGTGTTTTGAGCAAAAAAGGATTTACACAAAAATTAGGGGGTATTACATGTCAAAGACAAGAATTTATTGTGGCAGCAGTATTAGAAGTGGGAAACCAACCACCATAGTAACGATGCTTCAAATGAAGTACCTAAAATTCACCAGGTGTTGTTGAGTGTCTCGTTGTTACAGACATCAAAAAAGCACTTACGTGGTAACAACAGCAGGAAGCCCTTCGGGAATAGCTGCAACTGCAAGAGCAACTGCAATCTAGAAGGGTAAATTAGGTCAGAAATAATTGGGCATTGGAATCAGTCACTACATCATAGCATTATGAAATAACTAAAAACTGAGAAGTGCATACGAGGTCAAAATTAAGAAAAGAATAGCATAAAATTGCCATTTGCATGAAATAGATGAGGTTGACCTCCAATAAGATTGTCAAGTCACCGATTCTAAGTCAGGCAAGACCAAAGGGAGGCATATTTGAAGTCCAAAGGTTTGTGGACTAACAACGCCAAGTGTCTAAGACTAGGACAATATAGAGAGTGTAAATAAGAAGGTAATGTCTAGAATGGGAGACAGAAACTAATCAATGACCATAATCTACAGTATGTACATATAAAACTGCGGCCACAGAGAAAAAGCAGACGCCAACAAAAGGAGAGCAGGATTTAACAAAATGGAGATGTGAATCTAGAGGGGTATGATTATGAAAACATATACCAAGTTAGCCAGCAATCATACAATGGACTTCAGAACAACCATAATGGTCCGCAGAAATAATGACTTCCACAATTAAATAGAGCCAAAAGAGGATATTTACATGGATGACTAGGACAAAAGGAAAATATGAAACCTAAAAGAAAGGGACAAAAGGGATTCAGTGCAACAAATCCACCAACCATTTAGAAATGCCTTTAATCAGCTAATTTTCAGTGGTAGAGGTAGAAGGTTTTACAAAGACGAGGTGATCCAGGAAAGCCACAAAATCGAAGATCAACCAAGAGGGAAAACTTGTCATGGCCACGAATTCATTAAAGATGTGGCCTTAGGTAAGACTGCCTTATTCCAAGTAGCCTCCTGAAGTACGTGACATTACGGATTCGACAAGCACAAGTAAGTTATTGAAGATGAAGTACTACCAATAGGTAGTGGCAGCCTTCGTTAACTACAGTGATACAAGAATTGAACAACATCAAGCTTATTCCATTTCATTCATATAATCTATCAAACCAAACTTACTCAAGGGAAAACCAACTATCTTTCCTGATTTAGTTAACATCACGAAAATTAACCCACCCATAACAACAAATAGACAGGCACAACCTGCAAACTAACCCAAAACCACCTCATCGACAAGCCCTCAAGTAGATAAAAGTGGCCCCGTATAGGAAGATCAAACTAATGTCATTCCAGAAATTTCGAGCGCTAGTGAATGACAAACTCATTCAACCACATAGCATTCGAATCACCTTCAAAAAGGCAAAATTAGAATATTTTCCTAAAAGTGATGCAGGATGTGAAGTACAGCACCGGTTGGGACTGTGTTGGCAGAGATCTGGAATGGCTGCAACGGAGAAGTGAGATATGATGGGCTGTCGCAGTCGTTGTGGGCTGCAAAAATGGCATTGGTGACCAGAATCTGGGTTGGGTTTTGATCTGTTATAATGGCTAACGATGATGGCAGTTGCTTATGAACTGAAATCTTCTTTTGTTTTTCCCTTTTACATATGAAGGGTAAAAAAAGAGGGGATTGAAGCAAAAGAAAAAACAAGATATAGATCGATATTTGCTCTGATACCAGAGTTGATGCCCAACGGTCAAGAACAAGATATAAAGAGAAGAACCCTAGGCATCCTTGCGCCTAAGGACCCCGAGACATCTTGGCGCATAAGGAAGTCATGATATCCCAGTATCAATACCATAATAAGATTCTAATACGTTACATCAACTAATGGACTGCCACATATGGAGTCCCTAAAAGAAACCTGACATCAAAAACAGGATATCTTCTAATATGACAACTAAAATTACTAGGTAATATCCTAAATTCTATATATAGGTAATAATAACACCCGTGGGGCACTCTTCCTGTTCCCTGTCAAAAGGCTTTGGAAGAAGGCATGAACTCTTGCCTCAATTTCTGTCATTGGAACGTATCTTCCAAATTCCTCACTCTTCTATAAACAAAGGCTACAGTATAGGAATACCTAAATGATAGATAACAGCAACACTGAACTACCCTGTTTCGGTAATTTGTTTTAAATAGATGAAGTTTCCACTGACGGTGCCAAAAGGAGAACATCTGTACTGTAGGAGTACGCAAAACCGGATAAAATCCATCAATAAAATTTAATATTACTACAAAATAGACACAGGAAAAGAAGAGGTTGACACTACCTTTTGAGCCAGAACTGATGCTAACAATGACATAATATTTAAGAAGTTTTAAGTCGTCGCTTTTGAAAGAAGGAAAAATGAAATCTAGAGAAAGGACTTAGTAGTTCAATGAGAAGTCTCATTGAACAACTGATAAGGTTTCAACAAACAAGATAAGGCAAGTAGGTTAGCCAGTAACTGGGCTCAAAATGAAAACATGGACACCTTATTAAAAAAGTGTTAAAGAATCTGAACCAAAATCAGAATATACATGTATATAACCTCACATACAAGGAAAAAGCAATAAACTCCTCCCTGAATCATTACCTTGAAGTAATGGATTGCACCCCGCAAGAAGCCACCATGAGCAGGATCGCGAAAATGACCAATGTTTACAACCCATACCAGTACACAAATACCTGCAATAACCTAAGAATGAAAAACAAGTACCAGGACAGTGTCAGCTATATAAGATTTGTTAAAAAAGTTACACAAAGTTAACAGAAGTTGCAGAGACACAGTTATATGGAGGAAAAGGAAAGGGGAGGGAGGCTGATGCGAGTTCACTAGTTTGATGGAAGCAACAGGGAACTTCCTACTAGCAAAGGCAAATAAAGGTCAAGTTCAGCTACAGCCCGAGAGAAGTATTGTTTTTTTTCTTAATACTTGGACCTGCATTTTGTTTAAGTAAAACTGCGAGAATAAGGGCAGACAAGGATATATGTGAGGACTTGAGCTCAAGGCGGACCGAATGTCACTTCTATCCAAGTTGATATTATGGCACTTTGAAACAAATCTAACCTCAAATCTTAGGGAGGGGGTCCTATTCAAACCTTTTATTTTCCAATGCAGATGAATCAGGCAAAGAACTACACCCGTACCAAGGGTAAATGATGCCAAATAAAACTACGTAATAAAGTTACCACCGATGGACCAGAAAGAACAATTGAGCACAACTTTGATCCTGAAACTAAGATTTATTCACAATTTAGTTAGGATATGTCTCCTCTGGCCGCCATAACCAACTGATCAAAAGGAAAAGAAACTGATAACAACTGTAGTGTACATCTCAAGCACCATTTCATGGAGCAATACATCTGTTTTCCTAATCTTCCTACAGCAAGAAATTTTGCCTGCAACATAAACTCACTATGAAAAGAGAAGCAAAGACATAAATTGTAAATCTATGCCAGTTAAGCAGAATCTCACTCTAATGCATTTCTCTTTTGATGTAAGTTAAGCAAAAACAAATTCCAGTCTCCTAAGCTCCAATGACTAAGAGATCATGAGGACATATCTATGCTAGAGATAAGACTGAAATGGAAGGCAGGCATTTGCATTCACCTTCGCCAGAAAAGTACCAAACTCATCCAGCTTCTTTTTCAATGGTGTGACTTCCTGCATCAGATGTTGATAGCATAAACAATAAGGTCAAATAGAATTGATATGTAAAGTTTAAGCCATACATGTAAAGCTTACATCTTCTGTTCTCAACATAGAATCGCGAATACTGCCCATTGCAGTGTTAGAGCCAACTCCAACAACAACAGCTCTTGCCCTACCGGCAACTACTACTGTCCCCTGGCCATTAACGTGAAAACTTCAGACACTCCAGACAACTTCAAAGAGAACAAAAGCACTAATGAGGTTTAAAGTAAACACATGAATCGGGAGAAAGGAGTAAACAACAGTGGTGGATGAATGAATTTCTTTCACATAGACTTATCAAAGTAAGAAGGGAACCAAAGGAACTACAGATCGACACATTTAGAAGGAAGAGAATTTAAGTGTATAGTATTTTTCTTTAGACACCCGCCCCATGTCGCATAAGTGATACCTTGTGAATGAAATATGAATGACCCCACGACATTTGGTACGTCTCCATATAAGACCTTTAATGTGCCTAATAAGAATTTACCGAGAAGAGGATGTTTGTCTTGTCCTGGTACACGGCTTTTGTTGTTAGGGTAGAACCAATCTCCTTTCCAACAGAACAGCTCTCACCTATTGTGAGCAAACCAAAATACTTGATCATGAACAGCTACAAAATTGCGACCATGAAAAAGGGAAGAATAAAGTACCATACCGTAAAAAACTATATGCTGGAAATGGAAATAATGGTAACAGAACAACATTAAAATGATGGATCTGTGCTAGAAAACATAATACGCAATAGATGGAGGAGCTAAAAAATGAAGCACTCTTGTATAACATCCTCTTTATCATACAATCGACAAATGAATTGATAAGGAAATGTGCTGTCTATAAAATAAGAGTCAGAGTTAGTTAATTAGCTATTCGATTTATTTCTGTTCAGTTCAGAATTGCAAAGGATGGCTGTCTAAGTTTTCTATGTTATTGCCCATTCATCTAGGTAGGGTGTTATAAACCGAAGGGTACTGAATAGTCATCAGATGTTTGTGAAGGTGATGAAAGTTAGATTTATTCTCTTGGACGGAAATTTAGACACTATATTGCACCCACAGCTAATGACTGCACTGCGGATTGGGAAAAAACAGTTTAATGGACGGCAGTCAGATTGGAGTAACAGAATCCATATAATCATCGTAAAACATTATAGGCTGCCACTGTCCTGCCCTTTCTTTACAGAAGACAGAAAAAAATAACCAACGTTACCAAGATTTCTCGCGTAACGGTGTTCCCCTCCTTCCTCTCTCTTTCCACAAGTCCTAACACACCCCCAGAGGCAACTAAATTAAAATCCATGTGAAGCAAACCAAGCTCATCAAACTTGATTTAAAACCATGGATGTTGGTTGCACTCACCATCCGGAGTACCAACCACTTCTGCACATGTTTTGAAATAGGGATACGGGGACACATAATGGTAACGGTTGCGATGTACCAGTATCAGGGTAACAAACTGTAAGTATTGAGAATTGGGTGTAGTGGTCGCGAGTTTTTAAATATCATTAACAGCAAGAAAAAGCTTTACAACAGCTGACTCCGGCATAGCGGTCGAGTATCACGTGTGAACCCTAAGTATTGAGAATCTGCCAATCGGGATGTGGTTTCCACTCTCACCTGTTACCAAGGTGCCACGGTATCGGAGAGCCAAAAAAATCGATAGCATGAGATATCTAAAACTTTGGCTCTACATTAAAATGGCCCTGAATACACCAGAAATTTTCATGTTATTGCTTCAACTCGTGTTCCCCAAACAGTGTATCACCTCTCTCGCTCTGGACTATGGAAATCTTGCGGCTCTGGTTCCCAACAGGCAGCTGACTAATTCACGCACAGAAGCAACGTGCTGAGTGATCTCTGAGAGTTACCACAGCACCCTTCCGCCTTAAGGGCAAATTTATAGGTTCTTTGAGATCAAAAAAAATCCAAGGAAGTGACATTTGTTACAGATAATAATAGCAACACCAATGGTAAAAAGTATTCAACCAATAACAGACACTAGTAATGAAAAGGGAAAGGAAGGAAACGAAAAAAGAAACATCATCCTTCTGATCCATAAGTTAAAGAACATATGATCATCAAAAAGAGGGTGAAACAAACCCCTTTTATGCTACTTCCACTCAGCAAATTAAGCTCCTGTAAATGAACCCAGCAATCCCTGCAGAGCTAACCATGTTCATCCACAAGGTGGCCAAAATGCTAGCTTTGATTCCCGTCAACAATTATGAATCCAAGTTGTGCCCCAACTTATCATGGACCAGACAAAAGGCAAAGGTTTTCCAATAACCCTCAAAGGTGCATCTTTTCAATTAAAAACCTTTTCATCTGAGAAATAAATCGTATTATCCAAAGGCATGAGAACAAACACACCTATACTTCACTGATTCCCAAAGTGCAGAGACCACCTTTGATTGGGAATAATTTTGGATCACGGTAAGGAGTTAAGTACTCATAATCATGTCATTCCAACTAACAATTTGAAATAATTTATCATTCTTTCTCTTGTGCAATCGCAGCTTATGTGATGACAAATTAACATAATTAACAAAATGATTTCATTGAAAAAACAGGACAAATATACCTGTGAGAATTGCTTGATCAACACGTAATTGATCACTTAACATCTCAATCATTCTCATATCAGCTGGAATTTTACATCCCACTGTTCATTTTACACACACATTAAAACAAACAGTTAAAACTGGAACCTTTGGGAAGACAAAATCACTTTCAAGCATTTGTAGATTCCTAAAAGATGGAAGAAATAGCCTTACCACTAACTTCTACAATATCCCCAGGGACAAGATCTGTTGCAGGTAATATTGAGAAGCAACCTGAAAGATTTGTTTCACACAGAATAAGAATGACCAAGAATGATATTGTTTAGAAAATCTATTACTCTTAAGGCACTTTAATATGAAAACTGAAGTCAACAAGCATAAACAAATGCTTGATGTCTAAATGCATAATTACACGAGGGAAAACAAATAAATGTTCATAAGTGCAAAATTGAAATACTATCCGTTTACAGATCTATACATCGACTACTATGTCTCAAGATCTTAACGTCAATCAAGATGTCAAAAACTGATCCAAACTGTCCCCATTCTCTAAGTTACGGTAATGGTAATCATTTCATGCATGGAGCATGGAGCCTCACTAAATGTTGAACAACAGTTTCATAGCTCAGTTACGATATATAAAGAGAAACTATATTATCTCCAGCAGTTTAAGTTTTCACATCTAAAAAGTAATCGAGTTCATTCAACTTCGGACTCGGGCAGTCGTCAAATGTAACAAAGAGATGAACATCGCCATGGGATAATTAGCACTCAACATCCATCTAGTACTTCACTTTAAACTTTTCCCTTTACCATTTCGCAAGACAGTTGCAACATCAGCTTGGTAGGCACGGAGCTCCTACAAGACAAAGAAGAACATAAGAGAAAAAAGAATGAGCTACAAGTAGAAAGACTAACGCCAACATATCAAACAATAATAATAGTACAAGAAAAAATTAATAGTTCTTCCATACGAGAGAGAGAGTGTGTGTGTGTTTGTGCAAGATCCACCCCATGTGACAAAGAAACAAAAAGATAGCACTAAAGCATACCCGGCTAAGGTTTAACGGCACTTGAATGGGTAAGCACTGATTTTATTAAAACTATCAGTAATACTGTTGCCAAAAGACAATGAATTAAATGCACCATAAAAAAATAAATTGATGGCATGGACAACATTTCGATTTCATCTTTTCATTGCACGAAGCGGGGGAGGCGGGAGTGGGGGAAGCGAAGAATCTTGCTGTGTCCTGTTTGAATCAGCCGCACCAGATCCTTAGCACCCGTGTCATGTCGTGTTCACGTGGGTACTTACTCAAAAAATTGAGGATCCATGTAACATGGAGTTACATGTTTAAAAGGTTACATCCTAGTTGGGACCAGGCTCCTTTCCCAATAGGAGCGAGGTTCCCAGGAGAGTCTAACTTGGGAGATCAGGATCGAGGTTTTGAGGTGGATCTGCCACCCCATAGGAGGTTCTTACTACTAAGGCTTCATCACGAAATTTGCAGAGTTTTACAAGAAATCAACATGGACTTACTTACCATTGCCTAGAACCTCGAGGAGTTGACCTGGTGGTTAAAGCACGAAACTTGGGAGTTTGCTCCTTCCCAAGGTATCAAGTTCGAAACCTCTCAATTGATATAAACTCTTATGGGGCTAGTCCATACGAGGCTTTGCCTCACCACCCGCTAGTGGTCCTCCAGGTATTAGTCGAGGTGGGCGTAAACTGACTCAGAGACCCTACGTTATCGGGAAAAAAAGCTTACCATTGCCTAGAGCCCCTTACTCTTGGGACTTGGTAGGTTATACAAGGTATCAGAACATATTTGCTTTGTCTGCTGCTCAACTGGAGGCAAGAAAAAATAGCAAAAGCACATTATAGCACCTCCTTTTTATTCTTTTACAAGTACACTGCACAGTGTACACCCCATTGGTCCATCCAAAACGGGCATATAGAGAGTCAACAGTAGCACCTCTGTAATAAGTTAAGCAAAGAGAGAATTCTATGGAGCAACAGTACGGATACAACCTACGGGTATGATACATTACGGGTCCGACAATAGGACAAAACTTAAAAAACACGTTACGGGTGCGGCTGGGTATGTATGTAATACTTAAATAACATATTACGTATATGTATGTATAACAGTGGGACAAATCCAAGAATACTTATTAGCCACAGTTTATCTAACCTCTAGCGTTTATCTAACTTCTTAGGCACAGTTTGATCTATTCCCCAAAAATATTAAGCAAATGCGTCTTGACTTTATACTAGACCTTATATTGACTGCTTGAACTCGGTAGATCGGAAAATTCCTCTACTCATAGTGTATTCATAATTAACCATCTTTCTATTTTTTATGATTTCCTAATGTAACTCCAAAGAGAAACATAGTCTGCTTCCTTATACTTATTAAACCTTCCGTACCCAATGCCTTCTATTGGGTATTTCAAAATTGTTTTTTCCCAAAAAAAAAAACAGCAAGGACAAATAAAAAAAGATCCTAAACTTGGAAGGAAAAAAAAAGGTATTAGTAGTTCTCAAGCATCTAAAACATAAGAAACATAAATAGGCGTACCAGAGCCATACCACAGAAGTCCCATCCTGTACTGATGGCGTACCCAGAAATCAAAACGTACCCAATATGTTTTTGGCATACCAGGTACTTATTTTGCTTTCTCTTCAGGTTTGCATCCTCATATCTCTGATTTTGAGAAGCTACCCTAACTTTGTTCAACACAACTTTTTACTTTTACAAAACAATTCTCCAAATGGAAAGTGAAAATAAGGGCTTGGTGGCCTGCCTGTAACTATGCTCTGAAGGATAATAATTTATAACTTGGCAAAATCTTGTTGATAAATGAAATTTTTAGAAAACCAAACTCAGGAAAAGAAAAGTAAGGCTTGAAAGAAGTTCAACTACAAAGAAGCATGGGCACTAGATTCCTTGAGTTGGTGTCATCTTCATCACTTTATACCTGCAGTTAAAAAAATTCCCTATCCAATAAAGCAACAGAATTCCAGTCTCAAACGTATGATAGCATATCAGCTAAAAGGGCCTCCTAGTGCACGAGGCTCCCGCTATTGCAATCTCAGAGTCTGGAAAAGGGTTGGATGTGTGCAGCCGTAACCTCGCAACCCGAGAGGCTGTTTCCGCCATTCCAGCCAGTGACCATCAGCTTCATTATTAAAAGTGCTCAAGGCATGGACACTACCCTAAATAACTGTAATTATCATTTTGGCACATCTTGTGTCTATCTATTTGAAAATAGCCATAGAAGTGACCTGTTCAGTTTCAGAAGAGGAACTACAAAATTGTAGAAGACAAAATGATCCTTTTAAGGTAAAAAAAACAGGTGCAGGTGTGCAGCCATATACTACTGACAGGAGATATCACGGGTCGAACCTAATACATCTCCTATTGCTAGATGCTCACATATTATGTACATACCAAATCCTAGATAATACAACAGCAGACAGCAACACCAACTTTAATCTCTAATCCTCTAATTATGTCTTCGTTATCAGCATAATAAATATAAATGCTAAGCAAAGTACAAGAAGGGAAGGACAAAAAGTCACCACTTGAAAAGCTGTCCACAATAATGCAAATGCTAAGGGACAGTGAAGAAATAAATGATCCATGGTTTAATCACCCCAACAAAAAGGACACCATTGAGGGTATTGAGCACAATGCTTTGAATATGGTATTAAGTTTCTTCAGAGCCAAAGTCCATGCAAATACTTACCATAAGCGGTATACAAGCATCTCAAATCATCTTCCAGTACGAAAATATAGGTCCATTTGGGTCATAGATTAATGCATCAAAGTGGGATTTAGAGGGAGATAAGGACAAGGCCAGATGGCCCAGTACTCACAAATCAACAAAAGTATTTAACATCTTTCACAATTTGTGGAATTTCAGCAGGCTTCTCCGTCAATACTTGATGATGCATTTAAGATATATAATTGAAACACACATGCACATTCACGTAACAAAGAAACTTGCCCAGCAAGCAAGCTTACATGGAACAGATAAGCAACAAAACTGACTAGGAAGTTGGATTCAGAACTACAGAGGAAAATATGTGCAATGAAACATAAAAGAAACAAGAAGTATGTCTTGCAGAAAAAGACAACAATCACATAGAGAGGGTAGCCTAAATAAATCTGTTCACTATTTTTTGTATCTTTAACATTAGATCTCAGCAACTTACTTCAAGAGCCTTTTCAGCATTTGTTTCTGTGATTACTCCTACTGCGGCATTAGCAGCCAATATCATTAGGATAACCTGTAAAAAAATAAAGGTTAGTGCAAGAAAAAGTAATGCTATGAAGAAGGGGCTTTCTATTGTAAGTCCATAGTCAAAAATTTCTCATACCATCAATCTATCAAAATAAGTCACAACTTTTGAAGTCCATTATACTAAATTGGACAAAAATAGCCACTACAACAGAAAATTTGACGAAATAAATTTATTTGTTTAAATCACATTGGAAATCCTAAAGACAAATTTGTCTATGAAATTTATTTGTGGGAAAAAAGAAAAAATATATTTATCTATTGGAAATTGAAGAGATAAATTTATCTGTTGTAATTTGAACAGATAAATTTTTATCTGTTGGAATTGAACAGATAAATTTATGTGTTCTATTCTGTGTGGCTCCCGGAAATATTGCAGGAAAATGTCTCCGATAGCTGAGGTGGCAAACAAAAGTAGTTGGAGGTAGTCGGAGGTGGTAGTAATGATGATGTGGCAGGAGAAAGTGTAGCAAATAATTGAAGTATTCGGAGAGAGTATATTCATGAGTAATAAAGGCAATTTTGTCTATAAAATAGTTTCTTTTTAAATTAGAGTACCTTAAAATGAAGACTTTTAAATGTATAGATCCTAGACCTTATGGACATTTAGCCTATACTAAATGAGACAATATGTCTTAGTTTTGGACTTCAGACCAAATTTTTAGAAGAAGAAATACCAAAACTGCTTCCTTATGCAAAAGGGATGGTAGTAGAGAGAGAAAGAGCAAGTCAAGGTGCCAAAAACACATCAAGCATATTACGACTTTTGTTATGACATAAATAGTGGAAAATAGAAGACTGGCAATCCAGAGAGTGACCAGACTAAGGCTCCCTTTATGTTCATCGTTGACTACCTATGATTCTTTAACAAAACTAAACTGATAGACCATTAGCTCCATGTCAAAAAATGAAATATTCAATCAGTTATGGGTAGAATGAGAAAATAGGTACACAAAGTGAAATCTAATGTATGCTAGAGAGTACGTATGTCAAACCAAACCCTCGTGGTGGACAAAATCATAGAAAAATAAACATATGCAGAATATGTTAACCTTCTTAGAGGCTTCCATCACCCTTTTATGCTATCTACCCTCAATGTTGCTACATGACGGGAAGAAAGGCATTTCAGTTTGTAAATAATACTCAATTTACAGTCTAAAAGGTAGAAAAGACTTCTGACACCCGCTGTAGATCATATTATGCCCACAGTGGATACATGTCAGGCAGTTCCTCTTGAGGTAAAGGTGTAGTAATTTTTCTGTTACGATAAGATAGGAAAAGTGATGGTATAGTTTGTTTACAGTTCATTGTGTTCAGAAGAATATCCTTATATTGCAATCTGCCGTCATACTATATAATACATAACATACAAGTTCAGCCCAATAGTTTCCAGCCATCACTGCCTATATAAGCAAAGATGCCTGAAAAACAAGCACAAGAAAATCCATTTTCCAAGTGTGTCCATTCTTACCTCAGTCCTCATCCAAACATCTTTGACATCATCATCATGCACAAAAGTGCATCATATGTATCATTAGATGCATGAAAAGCCAGCAAGCATCATTACCCATACCTCAATGGGCTAAAACAGACAAATTTGACGACTTATTCAATTTGGTGAACGGGGATTGTTCCACATTGACAATCAAAATATTCATCTCAGAGGACTAAACAAGATAGGTATGCAAAATGGGACAATAAAAATGAGGTAGTACATACAGCATATACACACACTTTCCAATCAATAACATGCTATACATTAAACTGAAAAGAAAACATTTCTTACTGCAGGCTCCAAAAATGCTGTTAAGCCTGTCTCTCCATTCATTAAAGCCAAAAAGAAAGAGACAGCGGCAGCAGCAATTAATATCTTAACCAGTAAATCATCAAATTGCTTCAAAACCAATTTCCAGAAGGGAGTGCCTACATTGAGCAAATTGCAGGTGCATTCACAAAATGAAATTATTAGATGAGTTAAAAAATAAATGTCAAAGTTGAGAATATGAATATGAATATCCATACCAAAAGCTAAAATAAAACCAAGACGGCAGCAGATAACATATTCCTAATTTACAGAAATTAAGAAGACTCAAACTCTAGTATCTTTAATGGGAGAATGTGGCATAAGCCGCTGGGGACAACAGAAGATATGAGTTATGCCTGCATGCACCTATAACAGTAGTTACAAAAATGGTAGGTCCAATTGACCCACTACCCACTGTAAAGGGAGTAGTTCCAAGATAAAAATTTGTGAGAAAACGCCAAAGAAAGAAGGAAGAGGGTATGTACTTACTTCTCTCCTGAGGCAGCTCTGAGATCATATGTGAACCATGCAAAAGGGGAATATATATTAGAAAGGAGTATAAATGTAATGCGACTAGGAAATGAAATACCAAAAACAATGGTAGCATACAAGCAGACGATGGAACAATACAATACAACCATTTTGATCGATTACTTATCTTCACCGTCATTACTTAAGCCTCAACACCGACAGCAGCCAAAAAAAAAAAATTTTAAAAAAAGGTGCAATACTGTAAGAAAATAAACAAGAACAGCAGTTCGGTTCACTTCAAAGTCCAAATTCAGCAATCTATTCTATATTATTCTATATATAAAGGGAGAGCACCAATTTGGTGTCTCCTTCATTGTCATTGTGTAGACTTTTTAATTCCTAAATTACCCTCAAAATAAATTAATAACTAATTTGGAACAACATTGAACCACCCAATAAACACAAGGGGAAAAACAAAACAATATTTTCCACTATTTATTCAAGTAATTGCTCATACTATGAGATAGATTGATCAATTCATACTTGCACATGCATCGCGTGTGCCCAGCTGCTAGTATATATTAAAGAATTGGTACGGAATATGACAATAGAAGTTAAGGGGCAGACACAATGACGTCACTGACCAACATAGCAGAACATAACGAACTACATATGACCCGAGTCTCCCATCAAGCAGTTCGGAATAAATTAATGACACTAAAATCCCCACCCAAGCACCAACTAGGGAAACATAACCTTGTGACATTCCGGAATTCATTCTGACTTCTTCAGCCAGAGTATCTGGATAATAACCACCATTCATACCCATCAAGATTTTGAAACCCCACAAGTGCTTGCTTCTCTTTCTGGATCTAAATCACATAATCTTCCGTAGGGCCCCTATTCCCGCTCTCAATCCTCGCTCTCTCAAATTTTAGTAATTCGCGATGTTTTCCAAAGCGCTTTCACGCAGTGCATCATGTGACTGAATTTTGGAGCACGCTTTTATCCACGCAGTTAAAACCTCATCTTTATGAGGAAACTAAATGCCTTGAGAAGGGTTGTTTGAGATTTTGCACAACTCAAGTTTTGTTTTCCTGTTGGGTTACGTGGTAAATCTCTTGATTTCATCTTCATTTCTTATAACCACAATTACTTCAACCATGCTTCAAATCAAAACATGAATAAAAGTTTTCAACTCTCGACCATGATTTCATTGGCATAGTCTCGTGCACGCAAGACCTCAACAGAATTTTGTGTACTAATTAAGCATGTGCCTCAAGCTATCATTCCTAAATCAATGTCCCAATAACAAACGCTAAACAAGAGGCCAAAGATATGGCAGAGCATAATTGGAGGTTAAAAACTTGATTGCAGATTACAGTACGCTAATATATTTCAGCCCAGATAAATATCTGCACAAAAGTTGGAAACGATACATACCATTTCTACCATAAAGTCTACAACTTTCTGCAACCTGCAAACAGCAAAACAAAAATAACGTCGTAATGCAACCAAACAAGTTTAAGATACTATACAACGGAATCATCATTAAACACCACAAATTTCAATACACGAACAATCAAGAACCTGGAAATCAGCTAGGCCTTTTGTCGGGTCCACGCCAAAGAATTCCAGAACCTGCAAAGTAATCCAAATATATCAGACAGCAAATAAACTTAAACAACAACATCCCTAGAACTTCCACAAATGAAGAAAGTTCAGGTCTAGACGCAAGAATAGCGTCGAGTAGTTCAGGAAATAAGTGAGGGTAGAACTTCGTTGAAACCCACTACGAAAGATTCCACTCCGTTACCAGAGATTCAAACATGCATGCGATCTTTTCAATAAACCCAACAGAATCAACTAAAAAGAAAAGTTCAAGAACTCCCCGTGTAAGTATATAAGTTATGATTACCTCTGAAACAGATCTAGCGTAAGCGTCCTCCATCGAAGTGGCGAATTGGGAAAATTATACGCATGCAATTGTGAGTGGGAAATCAATGAGTGATCCCAACGTTCATATATTGAAAGATTTTGTTGCTGAATTTTCTGATTTCATCTTGATTTGCTGTAATGTAATGTGGTGATTGGCTGTAGAACGGCTATTGAGAATCTGAGATCTGAATTCGAGGGACGTCGGTGTTTTTCTCGCCGGACAAAGACGTTAAGATTAAGCAACGTCACGCTGGAAAGCTAGGGTTTTTAGGTTTGAATCGTTTGACCACGCACGGTGCCCGCTGCCGATCGCATGTGGTTCCTCACGGTTCACGTTTTACTTTTCTTGGATAATTACGATGGCTCTTGTTTTGAACACGTACGAGCATAAATTTGTTCAAATAAATATGTTTAAAATGCAAATAAAATTTTTAATAATTTATAAATTTTATATCTTTTGTGTACTGTGTACTTAGCATTACTTTAAATTTATTCTTTTGATTTGTTTTTTATTCTTGTTTAACATTTTTGCGATTTTGCTAATTTGTATGTTCTATTCTTATAAATTATTGATTCTTCGTTACAACAAAAATTAATAAACTAAGAAAATAAGTTTTTAGTTTTTAGTCTTTTTTTTAAGTGAAACTTAACTTTCCATCCCATCACTTTTAATTTATTACTTTTAGTCCCCACTTTCCAATAAACCAATTATTCCTTTGGTTTCATTTCATAAGCAAACTATTATCTTTCCATATTCATCTTCAACTGATTTTCTTTTTTATCTGATATGATAAATTTGTTAATGATAGCATCTAAATATGATAAATTTGTTGATGATAGTATTTAGTATAGTAAATTTAGTGATGGTAGTTTTTGATACACACATATATATCTGTTATGAATGTATCACCTAAATAAGAACAAAAAAGTCAAATATAATATCAAAATAAGGATAATTATGATAAACAATATAAAGTTATTATTAAGTCATAACCCATGAATGAATCGAAATTTTAAAATATTAGGAAAATAAAAATAGTAAAATATCTATCGATGTTAAATTATTTTTATTTTTAATAATATTTTTAACCCTTAATTATATTTCTAACCTTTTAGATTCTCATCTTAAAACAAATCAATAATACACAAGAATATATCACAAAATTAACAAAAGAAAAAAACGAATAAAGATAACAAAATTAATTAAAAAAATGTTAAGCCAGGTGAGGCCCAAATCCTGATCACGACATTAGTATACAATCAACTTGGCTTTAAATTAATTTACACTATATAATAAATCAGAGTTTTTAATTTATGTAATAAAATAGTGCGGAGATTTTTAAATATTCAAGCATATGAACAATAGTAAAGCAGAGTTCTATTAATTACTTTTTAGGTAATTTACCTCTTTATCCCCATCCATTTGCCTCTTCTCCAACACATTTTACCCTGTGCTCATCTTTTTCTTCTAATCTCATCTTTCTAAAACGGGTAATTAGGGTGAAATCGATTCGATTTGTCGAAAAATTCGGACCAACCTAATAATCTTGATTTGGGTTGTTATAAACAGAAATTGAACCGGACTATTTCACAGACAAAACATTTTAAAAGGTCCAGTTGAAGAAGTAATTTTCTTGCATGATTAGCAAAGCAGCATCCCATAATTTAATAAGATAATGACAAGATGTCAGAAGTGTTAGAAAAACCAACGGGAAAAGAACCAAAGAAAATGTCTCATCTCAAAGAAGATGTAGAAGCCAGCATGAAATGTTTTGGAATTGAGTTTCCAAGACTCTCTTCAAGTTTTGAAACAAAACATAAGAATCAAATTTTTTAAGAATTTTTAAAAAGTTTTTGACTTAGAATCAAATTTCTAAGTCAATCAAATTTTCAAATAAATCTTGAAGTCATAATCTCAAAAAAAATTCAAAATTCTCGATTTGGGATCATAATCTTCAAGTCACTCAAAAAATCTTGTAGTCACTCAAAAAATCTTGTAGTCGTAATCTTAAAGCCAATTTTTTTGAAAATCCTTTAAGATTATGACTTCAAGATCTTTTGAGAGGCTTAAAGATTATAATTCTAAGCTGAGAATTTTAAAAATCATTACAAATTACGACTTAAAGGATCAATAATACATTAGGGTGGAGAAATTTTGTATCGATTTTTGTCATAGCAATAGCAATATTGTATATGCTTACTTTTAAATTTTCCATTTTGGTTCGTTGTTCAGATGTACTATTGACAGTGGCGGATTCAAAATTTGATGCGTGGTCACATTTCGAGGA
>JABCMJ010030024.1:0-14326 GCA_014822125.1 Arbutus unedo | reverse complement strand
CCATCCAAAAATAATCCCCCCTCTATAACTTATCCTCCCTCTATAACTTATCCCCCTACAAATAATTCTCCATCCAATCGGGCCCTTAATGTAATGTGAAACTGATTTCTGCGTTGCTAGTAGGCTGTGAGACGAAGGATGACAATCATTGAAGTGGACTAAAAATTGCCTAACAGAAGAGTTTTAGGCCCATTCAAATAATGGAGGTGGTTTATTTCCATTCGAGATTGTTTATTTTTTGATAAACAGGCACTAGCCAAATCATTTATGTGAGAGTTCAAATTGATTGCATATCAAATTCTATGACAGATAACTTTAGATTAAATCGTTGCTTCATGTGACAGTTTTAATTTTATTACATGTTTAATTTTATTGCATATTAGGGGTTGTTCTGGTGATTAAGATTTGAGACCTAAAGGTATGCTCCCTCTCATGTCTTAAATTTGAAACTTCTCAAATACTATTAATTCTAACGAGGTCAATTCATATATGGCAAAAATCTTAATTTTAAATGGAACGTCTGCAAGTTGATAGTGAAATTAGTCCCAATAATTAATCAACTAGGTGAAAAGTAATCTCAAAATGAGATACCTTAACTATCAAAAAATTAATAAATAAAAAAGTAAAACATAATGTGTGTGCAGTACATAAGGGGAGCCTCCGAAGGTGAAGACCTGCCTCTTTGTGAATGTGTGTATGGTTTTGTGGAGTTGAGTGTTGTTCACTAATAAATTGTGTTTGTTCTTCGTTGTGTTGGGCCATTTTGAGATTTCACTTTGACAATTGAAATTATTTATTTTATTCTATCAAAAAAAAATTGAGTTCAACCAGATGTCGATAAATATTTCACCTAAAAAATTAATTTTTAAACTTTAAAAGTTTAAATTTAAAAGTAAAAAATTAGTTTTTTAGCTCAAACATTTAACGATATTTGCTTGAGCTGAATTTTTTTATGATAATTTAATAAATTAATTAAAAGAAAATAGACAATTTTAATTATCAAAATAAAATCTTAATACAGTTTCACACGACGAAGAGTGAATAAAATTGAACTCGATTTTTGTGCGTGATTTTAGACTTTTTGTAATAAGAATAAAGTGTGTTCCCAATGCAAACGTCATGAGTAGCTTAGTTTAGTGGGGGAGGAGAGTGGGAGAGTTGTTATTTATTGTGGGAACCCTGACTTATCTTCTGGGGCTGTGCACAGTAAACTGCAAAAGGGTTAAAAGGAAAGTTATGGGGTTTTGTATAAATTTTGGTAGTAAATTAATGTTGCCGTTTTCTTTTTCCTGTTAAGGAAAACTTCAGAACGGGAAATTTTCTTTTTACATAACAGAGTTCCGTTTATTTTTGGGGCTGAGGGTCAGTAGGCTAGATTTTTTTTTTTTTCTTTATCACCCCAGCTGGATAATAGTAATGGGAGCTAATTAATTTGCGAACCGTAATAAGTTCATACAAGCGTGACACCCGTATTATATAAAAGAGCATAACAATTTATTGTCGACTTACTATTCAAAATATGATAAAAAATTTATGATTTAACATCAATATTATACATTATAATTAATTAAGTTAATTTTATACTTTAATTTAACTATATACTGATTACGAATCTTGTAACTATCAAGTCATAGTAATACTTAATTTGGAGAATTCTTAGAAGAGTAAAGAGGGAGAGGGCTGGAAGAACAATTCTTGATTTTTTCTAAAAAAATAAGGTGCTGAGTGAAATAAATAGATGCATATAGTTCTTCTACGTTTAACGATTTATCACAACCTAACAATCATAGGTGGAATCGTCGTTTTTGTACACTCTAATATGTAAATTGTTCTTGTGAAAATTTAGTGGTGAATAAAATATGTCTGAACAAATTACATTTGTCTAAAAAAAAAAGAGGTGAAAATCTCATATATTTATTTTTTAAAGACAAATGTAATTTGTCTGAATATTTATTAAATGACTATCGATTAGATTATTTTCGTGAACGATGGTAGCACTAATAATATAATTTAGAAGTTGTTCTACTCGTTGCAAATTCATTTTAGGTTAGACTTAATTTTTTTTTTTTTTTTACAAGATATCAAAGATAGGTAAACCTTTGGTAGCCTCACATTGCGTGATTGAATTTTAGTCCGAGTCAATTCTTTGATCTCCTCAATCGATGTGCGTACTTTCCCGTGGTGCTGAGCCACAAGCTTACACTTGAAGGAAAATGTTAGACCTTATTTACATCACTTAACTCAAATTTGGTTAATATAATCTAAATGCTACTATTCCTATTACTAATTGGAAAATGCTAACCATTGTTTATTAGACGATGTATAATATGTGCAAAATATATTAACATTTTAAATTATGTATCAATATCTATGAATATATATTCATATTCATAAAATATATATTAATATTTGTATATATTTATATTTATTTGACATTATAGATGATAATTAACAAAAATCTTACTAATTAATTCGAAATTGAAACACTCCAAGAAAATCTCTAGAGAATCCTTATCGTCAAGGCGTCAACCACTTTGAGGGAGTAAAAACGTTTCACCCACTCTAGAGACAATTCACCATTGATCTGCCTCTGAACTGACAACTCTCTCTCTCTCTCTGCGTGTACGTGGATGCAGTACAGAGCCTATAGGAAGGCCTTGCAACTTTGCATGGATAAGGTTTTAGCTAGAAATCCTGTACTTCCTGTGTTACCCTTTTGTTTTCTATCTTTTGTAATTGTCAAGTATAAGTGGGAAAAGAAAATTGTGTGAAATTTTTTTGGACACAAGGAGAGGGGGGATTGAAATGATTCTGTGGATGTGACCCTACATAACACGCCTTTGATTATATATATATATATTTATTATTTTGGTGAGGTTTTTGATCATCAATCACAACTAAAAGACCCACCATAGAGTGACAGATCAGAGGGACATCATCATTTAATGATTCTATTTTGAGCTCTTGGCCTCGTGAAGTCAGGGGACCCATCTTTCTGTGTCTTAGCTACTAGAAATGGCAACATTTGAGTAAATGTCAAGGACTGCAAAATACAGTGGGGGAGGAGATGCCCCATTTCGCAATTGTATTTCTTACACACCCCCTTTTTTTCTTAACTTCTTCTGTTTCCTTCCATTAAAGCCTTTTTTTTCCTGCGCTATGCTATTATTCCTTTCATGAATTTGGAGATCTGTTGTGCACAATGAACGATATGACGTGCTCTATGACAAAATAATTTTTCGAGTAAACTCTTATTGATAAGAGTCCTCGTTTTTATGTCAAAACGACGTTGTTTTGCTACACATTACGTTTGTTGTGCAACAAACTCTCTCATTTCTCCTTTTCATTCCATAGTTTTATTTCTTTTTTTTATTGTGATATTTATTGGCCATTGGAAAATCCTTAATATATTTGGACAATCTAAACAATTCAACTTTTATGATTTTTAGAAGATTATTCAAATAAAATAAGTTATATCAGCTAGAAATAATTGACCTATGATCAAGTTTTTTCTAATAAAAAAATGAGCAATTTAGCTTGATATTATAATTGTCAATCATGGATCTTTGATTTTTGATAAATCTCAATTTTTACATAGTTAATATCTTAATTGTCAATAAATAGGTGAGCGATTTGAGTGCGAAGATGAGTTCACAGTTGAACCACAACCCACCAATTCTTTCGTGCATAACATATAGTATGTGATTGTACAAAGAAATCACCCATTTTAGTTTGCAACATAAACAGGGGAGAAAGGAAATAGAAAATTGTTCAAAGTCAAAAGATTTGCACGAGTATTCCCTTCTCAACATTCGTGCTATAGCTGTCCTTTTAGTACTATTAAATAGCAACTTCTAAGGTTAAAAAAAACCACTTCCCCACTACCAGAACCAACAGCTCACTTGTTTTAAACGTAGTGAAGAATTTTTGGAGTTGTTTGGGAGTTTATTTTTTAGTTTTTTATTTTTGGTTTTTTTGAATTTTGAGTTTTTGAATTATGGTCAGAATGAGTTTTGAATTTGGAAGGAGTGTTTGAAAAAAATGTGGAGAATGCTTTTTGCGAAAATAGTAGAATGAAAATGCAAAGAGGAGCTCTAGACTTTCTTTTGAGTAGAGTTTTTGCTCTTAAAGTCCAAAATGGAAAATAAGTTCTTGGAATGTGGTTTGCAAACAGGCAAAATCCAAAATTGAGAATAGGAAAATGTAAAAAAAAGTTCCCAAACACTACATTAATTTGACTAAGAATCCACTTTTTAAAAGTGACAGCCCAATTGCCTCTCCATTTTTTTAAACTAATTTTGTGTTGATTTATAAAAAATGTCAACACGAAAAAGATATAATTTTTTAGTCTTATTGTTTTCTTTTTTGATTTTTTTAAACTTTGATCCATGTAGTTATGTTTTTTTAACTTCTCCCATCAGATGAATGTTCAATTCTAAATATTTTTGTTTAAAAGCTAAAAAAATTAACTCTAACCATGAGAACAAGATACTACATTAAAAATTACTAATTTAGCTTTGATGAGCCCGATTTGACTCTGATTAGTGAAAGGCCGATTAGTGGTTAGTGTGCGCTCCAGGTTGACAAAGGCTGCTCAGGTTGATGGATGACCCGCAAGCCGAGCACATGTGGCACCAATCGGCAAAGTCTCATCGCGGTCGGTCAACACCCTGCTCGAGCATGCACAATCTTATTAGAATTGTGCAGTTAGCGCTGACCAAAAAGAACCCTTACGAGGTGCCCCTGATTGCTTTGGTAATCTCAAGAATGATGCTGATAACCGTCCAACATCCTGGAGATGTCATCCAGTATCAGCAGGGCAGTTCTCCTATAATGGAATGAGGGCGCCATTGGCCACTAGGATCAACCCCTCCCTCAAGCTATTAAGGGGGATTTTCGGTCAGGAGATTAGGTACGTTTTACATATGCAATCCATACATTCTTGTCTACTATCTATTCTCTGGTGACTGACTCGATCGTCGAAGGGTTCTTGGTCGGAAAATTACCTTTGACCCAGCGGACTTTTGTGTAGGAGCCAAGACAATAGTGTGAGACACTTTGCCAGTTTCAGGCATCATCAGTTTGACGCAGTCTATGAGAACGACATTCTCACTCAAACAAATTTAACTAAGAACCAAGAGCAATGTTGAATACAAGATCTACACAAGGAGGGCTACGAGAAAAAGGCAATGTTTGTTTAAACGATAATTCGTTGAAAGCACAGGTGCAAAACCTCTCCAAGCTGGTGGCGTCGCTGGTTGAGCAAAATAAAATCCTGGTGTAGCAGTTATGGGGAAGGCCCCCCCCACCACCACCACAAGTGGAGCCATTGATGGAGGAGCCTAGGAGGAACTGAAAGGCCAGAGAGTTGTGGACAAGGGGAGGAGGAGGTGAATAGCCACTCTGGCAGGGAAAAAGATGAAGTCCGACAGAGGCTAGGTAGGGTAGCCATTGTGAATGAACCCTCACCTTGCCCCAAAGGCTCTTGGGAAAACTGATCAGTTGGTAGGGCATCGCCTGTCGAGCGACTGCTCGACTTGGATTGGACTGCACCCTTTTCCTTGTTTCTAGTGGCAGTAGGGGCAGGCTTCTTAGGCAAGTCGTTTAGTAGAGCCGACTCCTAGTCAATCGGAGCAGATGATGAGTCGATGACGAGGTCACACAATTGGTGTTTTTTCAAAGACGACACAAGGGTAGATCAGCCTATGCATCTCTCTCTCTCTCTCTCTCTCTCTCTCTCTCTCTCCTTTCCTCTTCTCCCTTTTCTCTGTTCTTCTACCTCGTTTTTTATCCTCTTTTAGGCCGACCACAACTACCTTGCGCTTCTTTACTAGGTGCTTCCCAAATCTATGCTTCCTAGCCACCTTATAATCCATGTGCAGCCTCTTTCGAACTTTTTTCTTTTTAGGAGTCCCTCCTTGAGCTAGAAACAAATATGAAACTTGTTAAAATGATAACCCATTTGTAAGTGCCACAATACTCACAGTGGGTCAAATGTATACCTTAGGGGTCAGCACCCAAAGAACAAGCATGAAGAAACGATAGGTGTCATCAAGCCAGGGCATAGGTAGGGGCTCTATTTTTTTAATTTTCCCATAAAAGTTGCCCCTTTCGGGGAAATAGCAAGAACAGGCGAGATGGCCGACCGAGCATGTCACCCCACAAGTGAATCACTATGGTCGACTTCTCAAGAAGGACCTCTTCCGGGCTAAATTCTCAGTTGTCGCCCTAGGAAAAAAATAATTATCTTTCCAACCCTCGTTGGAAGATGGGATCTCGGTGATTAAGTTGCGCCCCTCCTAGATTAAAAGTACCACCAGCTCGACTTTCCCTTGGCCTCCTTCGAAAAGTAATAATAAAAAAATTCTGTAATCATAAGGGCTTTCTTCACATCACTCATTTGGTACCAAAGCATGATCATAGAGACCAGTAACCTTTAGGCATTTGACATTAGTTGGCTTGGTGCTAGATTGAGGTAGTGAAGGATCTCTCAAATCAGGGGATGGAAAGGGAGACGCAACCCACATCGAAAGTTGCTCTCGTAAAATCAAAGTTCGCCTCCGGCATATTGCTGGCCCTCTCATCAGTACTAGGTAGTCTCAGGTGGACAAATGCGGTGGTTGAATAGGCGAGTCTGAACCTGTCTAGGTCTTAGTTTGTCATTACATAAACCACGCCTCTGGCGGTAAAGGCTGTTTGTTTGGTATAACGGTGGGGTCAGCCATAGAGATTGCGTTCACATTGAGAACGTCTTCCCCCAAAGACTCCATAGAGCAAGAATCAGAGTCAATATCTAAGTCTATGGGTCGTCGTGAAGTTCCCTCCAGGCTCCGAGATCACAAGGGCAACGACAAATACGGAGTTCACAACACTAAGGAACTGGGAGTTCCTGGTACAAAAGCCAATCGGAGGAAGGTTGTAAGACTCCTCCAAAAATCGTTGAAAGTATGCATATAATCGAGAGGCGGAAAATGTTTGGTAAAAGACCTCGAGAAAAACCGATGTGGGATCGAAATCTAGGATGAAGATTTTTTAAACAATGATTGAAGGAGAAGGCAAAGTAAAATGGAAATGTTTGCTTTAGACGTATCAAGATAATAAGGAATTAAAGAGTTGGGGTAAGAATGGAAAGGAGTTTGAAAAACCTTTTAAAAAATAGGATGTTCCTACAACTAAAATGGTGGAACGACGAAGTGAATCTTGACCGTCAGACGCAGAGAGGCACGAATGGTATGGATGATGCCGTATTGGCACAATAGCAACACACACACATGTAACTACCATACGTGAGAGTGTTTTTTTAGAAAAAAAATGGAAATTGTGACATGCGAAAGATTTGACGGCAAGAGCAAAAAGACAAAAAGATGTGCATTTAATGCCTAGCGTAACCGCCGCTTCTCAGACTCAAGAGTTATTCCCTACGTCTGTGCTCGTGCCCTGACTAGAGAATGGGGGACAACTAACGAGTCCAGTTGGACTCTAATCAGCAAAGAACCATTCAGCAGTTAGAGTATACTCCAAACTGACCAGGATTGCTCTGGTTAATAGATGACCAACCATACAACCAGCAGACCGAGCGTCCGGAACACTGATCAATAGGCACTTGTCCCAACTAATTGACATCCACCCAGATGTATGTACCTTACTAGAAATGTGCGGCGAGCACCAACTAGAGAACCCCGCAAGGCACCACTGATTGCTCAGCCAATCCTGAAGATGGCATTGATGACCGCTCGACATTCCAGAAATGGTGCCCAGAATCAGCGCGATAGCCCTTCCATAAGGAAATGGAGGCGCCATTGGCGATTGTTAACCCACGTTAGATTAGCTCTCTTCTTAAGATGTTAATTAGATTAGCTCTCTCCTCAAGATATTAAAGATCATTTTCGACTATGAGACCAGATATATTTTTACATACGCAATACACATACTCCTACTCACCACCTACTTAAAGTTCACTGACTTGATCGTCGAAGAGTCCCTGCTCGAAAAACTATCTCCGGCCACTGAACTTGTTTGCAGGAGCCAAGGCTAGAGCATGGGACGATTCACCAAGTTTTAAGCATGACCAAAATAAAAAATAACATGGAATCCTAATTTTCGACTATTTTTGGGGAATCGTGGGCAGTTTTGAGCATAAATCAAACATATTTACTGTTTGGTCAATTATGGGCTTATTGTTTAGGCCGACCTTGGAAGAAATGCAATTTATAATTCATTTTGAACTCATTGGCGTATCTATTGATGGTTAGTATGGGTGTCAGTAAATCTAAAAAAATCGAACCACTTGAAAAAATTGCAATTCAGTCAGTTTCGGTATTTCGATTTTTTTTTTTTTTAGTTTTCAATTCGATTTTGATTTTGATTTTGTCTTCATTATATTGACCGAACCAAACCGAACTAATATATGTGTGCGTGGATACATGAATATGTGTTCATTATTTAATGAATTCTATATGTGTAAATACCTAAGAATCTAATAGCGATTAGGCCTAGCAATCTAACAACGATTTTGTAGTAAAATCCAAGGTCATTTAATTAGCATATAAAGAATAGCAAAAAATCCAAAATTCAACTCTCCACAATAAGTATTAGGCCTAAAAACGTGGATAAGTCCGAAAAAACCCATGAATAAACGTTGTTAATGCCCAAAATATTTTTTGGACCCAAAATAAAAGGACTATTCAAGGAACCCGAAAACCAAAAAGCTGACCGAAACAGACTGAGACCGAATCGACTTCGATTCACATAAAATTCGATCAGGATTGGTTGCAATAATTTTCACCCCGAACTGATCGATTTTAGGGTTTCACGCCGGAAAATCTGTCAAAACCAAACCGATTACACCCTTAACGATTGGAAGGTTTTAAAGTGGCAAAAAATAACAAAAGCGAAATAAGTTTGTATGTCTAGTATATTTTATCTTTTCCCAAAATGGTGTTATTTTATGAAAAAAAATATTAAGTACCAAGAAAAAAAAGTGATAAAATTTATAGAACGAAAAGAAATACAATTGGAAAGGGCACAAAACATAAGCCTCATGGTACCAATCTCGTGAAGCGGAGCCCTAGAGTTTAGTTTTTATTTTTTATTTTTGAAAGCGTGATTTTGAAAGGACCCGTATTTTTAGAAATAATAGAATTGGCACAAATAATTTAAATCCCATATATTTATTAAATTTTGAGCATTTAATTAATCCCGCGTATTTACTTTACCCCGGGTATTATATCCCTTTCGTGTAATCATGTTTGATTATATATTATTCTTATATATAACCTATCATGCATAACCTATCCCTTTCGTATGTATTATATACTTGGGTGCATACATAACCTATCATATATGTATACATATACTTGGGTGCATACATGTATATATCCATACATACAAGAATATATGTTACACATATACATTACTTGTAAAACTAAAACCTCCCATGCGAGGACTCGAGATTCAAGATCCAATATTTATTATTTATTACATTTGGTTTATTTTAGAACTTTGTGGTATTGAGATTAATGTTTAATTATGGTTTGTTCGTAATAAGTTGGAGTTTCGGACTTGATTCGAAGGTTTTAATTAAACTAAAATTAACTATAAAAGAAAGTTATAAATCCTAACTCAATTTTTTATAAAAGTTAGACAAATTTTCTAAAACTTTCAAAACTTTTTGTTTTGATTGAGGAAGAATAACAGGCTAGTAGACAGAGGATTCGCGCGAAGTCATCAACTCGGAAGTCATAGAGGGTGTCGAGAGCCTTGCATAAAGTCCAAGAACAACCGAGTACGGGGAGAGTTCGAAGGTCTACTAAGCATCTCAGTGTTTTCTGTGTCTTTATCGATTGAGGTAGGATTTCATATTGATTTACATTGAGATATTGCATAAATCAAGTTTTATTTGATGGTATGTATATTGTTTTTGGCGTGTGATCGAGTCATGCATATTTTGTGATGTTTTCGAGCATATTAAACAGTTATGTTGAAAAAACGAAGATAAAAAATGAGGTATGTTCGAAGAAACAGAATCTAAAAATTTACCTAGGCTGCTCAAGCGAGCTATAGGCTGCTCGAGCGACCTCCTTAAATTTTTAGTAGTCTATTTTTTTATAGTAAACTAGTTTTGACTGCTTGAGTGAGCTCCTGACCGCTCAAGTGACCTGTTAAAAAATAGAATATTTTATTTTTGCTTTTTGGCATATTTCTTGTCTTCCGATCCATTTGGGGTTCTTGTTTAGGTCTGTAATTATGTCTTTGTGGTTTATACAAGTATGCATGAATGTTGGATTATCGGGTAGGATAGCTCGACGGTCGAAGCAATTCGTGTATTTTACTTGCTATCCTTGTGATTCTTCTAGTGAAAGATCGTGAAACTACTGAGTAAAGAGGTGGCCCAATGGTCGGAGCAGTCCGTGAATTGTGTGATAGGGTCCCGGACATAAGGAGCCCACGGTGCAAGACTGTCAAAATTATGCACGAATTGCACATTGAGTATGATAGCATTATGGATATTTAATCAGTTGTTTATCTTGTCGTTTATGTATATTATATTATTGATGCGAGCATGATTTATTCAATATGACGATGTTTCAGTATGACTTCCTACCCGAACTTCTGCTTATGTATTTCTATAAACTAACAATTTACAGGTGATTACATAGACCCAAGGATTTAGGCCTCAAGTCTGAAGTGAGACAACATGCTAGTTAGGATTTACTTTGAAGTAAATTTATGTTTTGATGTTTCAGACTTGATTTATTTAATTGGACACTGTGGATCCGTTTTATTAATTTATATTGAGTTTAAGAGAGATTGCCTATTTGATTACTATGACAATTGACTAGTGGATTTAAAAGTTTATTTGTTAATTGGAAATATGTCTATGTTGAGTTTTATTATGATGTTATATTGTTTATTTCATATTCTAGAAGTTTGGAATGTGACATCCCAAGCCTCCAATGGTTTTTCAAAACCAATTCAGACTTCCCTTCATTGTTCCTCATTCCTCTCACACGTCAACCACTCCACCTCCCTCTACAAAACTCACCAGTCACTCCACCCCCCTCACCTCTGTCATTTGACAAACTCTTTTTCCCTCACCCCTCACGCCATCTTCCTATAAAAATCTAGGTCCTTCCTCTTATCCTATAAAACTCTAGACCCTTCCCCCTTCCACCACATGCCACACACACACACATAGAGAGAGAGGAGAAAGAAGGAGAACGAGCATCCCAAAGGAAGAACCACTGCCGAGTTTCAATCCTCATCCATTCTATCAGTTTCTTGTTCGAAGTCTCGAATTCAAGTAAGATATCCCACCCTAATCCCCTTATTTGATGTCCCGAATATGCCTAAATTTTCTATGGAGGATTAATGGCTAAAACACTAGAAGTAGGAGACGAACCAGACCTCGGGACGCAGGTTTGGTCGCCTAGTCGGTCACACAACTGGCTAACGGCCCTTGCACTTGGATGAGATTCTAGTTGAGATGGATTTTTGACTCAGACTTTGAAATGACCGTGTGAATGCTACGAGACTTGGAATGTCCTCAAATTTGATAGGATAATATATTAATGTGTTATCTTACATCTCCAATTAGAAGAAACTCAATTGGACTTCTAGAACTCCATAAATTGACGTTTTAGTAAACTTGTGAGTTTTCAACCAGTTCTGTTGTTGTCCAAGTTTGCCCAATTTAGAGACATCTTAAAGTATTGATCCCTTCACAGTAATTGTTTTCGAAATATTGAACTATAATCCTGTAAAATATTAGAATATTTGAAGTTGAATTGGTATCCTAATTTTATATTATTGTAAGCTGAAATTTTAGCGCTGAAATTGCCGATTGTTTTCATATTTGCATAATTTTTCATTTAAGAAATATATTTACTAATTTAAGCATGTTTGAGGTTTATAGTATGTGATCGTCATTTTAACTTAGACACCACTCAAGTCTCGAACTCGATATTTTTTCCATATTCTTTCAAATGCTTAAACGTGGAACCTATAACTTGGCAAATCACATGTCATGGTTAAATAATGAAATTAACCATGACTAGAATTTTTGTGTGTACAACAATCGAAACCTGTCGTCCCCAAATTAATTTTAATTTTACATTGGTTCCTAACTATGTTTAATTATAATCTTATCTCTAGTTTATTATAAATTACAGAAATAACCCCGCGTTAGATTATTTCCATACGTAACATTAAGTTATTTCTAATTGCATAATAAACCCTAATACGTTGTTTGATCAATTTCACCCATAGATTATAGAAATTCCACATTGATTTCTAAACTTTGTATAAATTACATTTTTACCCTAACCCATGTTAATTACATTTATATCATAACTTAGAATAATCATGTATATTTTATATTGCTTCTTGAATAATGATCTCATGTTGTATTTGTTATGCTTCAATTATTTAACATGTTTAACCCTAGGCTTTGTTAGCACACAAAAAACCTAGAATACGTTAGAACACATTCAACCCATGTTTAACCTTATTTGATCATAAATTGCATTATGATTTATGTCATGATCATTTCTTGTTATTTCATTTATTGTAATTACTTTGTTATGCTTTTAATTATTTAAATTATTGCCTTTAACTTACATGTGTTATGATTAAGGATGATGTTATACCTGATTTATGACACAAGATTAGACTATGAATTTAAAACATTAGTTTGAATGTTGACATTTAAGGTATTCCGTTGATGCCCGAACTTAAAACTTTTGTTGGAAATTGTGGAATTGGATTATTGTGGATTATATATATTTTTCGTGAGAATATTTATGATTGTCATTAGACGTGATGCAACTTAAGCTGAGTTTTGACTTAAGTTTTGAGGTGTAATACCCAAGTGATGTTGTTTAGCCAAGTCTATGTTTTAGCAGTGTCATGTCATTAGCCAAGTTATGTATGTAGTCGTGTTATATTTAACCGTAGCGTGCTACTTTTTTATTAAGTCTAGTTGCCATCTAGTAAACTATAGGAAGTACTTCGGTGTTGACACGTGTCAAAAAATATAAATATTTGGAAACATAGTGCTTGAGAACATACTGTATGGAAACATGATGATTGAGAGCATGGCGGTTGGAGAGCACGGTTAGCATGACAGTCGAGATTGTTATCGTTCGAAGCACCATAACTATATACATTGATAGAACCCAATGACATCTGATTATTCTTATGAATTATGATTAAGTCGATGACTCATGTAATATTTGAGATTTTGATAATACTTATGAACAAATGATAAACAATAAGATTTTAATTAGCGGACTTAGTTTTGAACGTCACTTCACATTACCTTATTTACTTCTTGTACTTATGTGTTACTACTTTTATATAAACTGCGCATAGCAGATCATGTTTACTTTATTATAGTGTCTTGAACATTAAAAAAAGAATTTAATAGTAGGATAATTTATTGAGCCTCACAGCCCATTGTACATATTTTATTGTCCTTAGCGTTTCATGCCAAGTAATACAGACGATGGTGTAGCTTCAAGACATCTGCTTAACAACAATGCACTGGATTGGAGACTTTTTATAGCACTATTACAATAATCACTAAAAATGACATTTCTAAATTGACTAAGATGTCAATTTTTAAAAATATATTATTAAAAAGATCTGAAATAATTATTGATGTCAGTTTACAAATAAAATTATCATTTAATGTTAGCAATCCCCTTTATAATGTCGCTTTTGAATAAACGTGACATTGAAATTAAATAGTAAAAATTTTATGGGAACCTTTTTAATATCAATTTCGATTCAAACACTACAAGAAAAAACACAATTCCCGACTACACGTTTAGTCGTCAATAGTCTACTATTTAGTCGCCAAAAGTATTTGCCGATTAAAAAATTTAGTCGCCATTTTAGTCGCCTAATCAAGGACGGGAAAGACTTTTGCCGACTAAATATTGTTTTGTCAGCAAAAGTCGTGACCTTTGCCGACTAAAGTTTTAGTTGCCAAATGTAACGCAAAAAATTTCACATACATTGCCACATAGGACCTCTAACATCCACGTGGCACTTAGAATCGTGATAATATATAAACTAACAATATATCACTATCAAGATTCGAACTCACCACCTCTTCCATAATAACCAAACACCTATCTACTTGGCCGCTTACATACTTTTGTTTAGTAATAAAAATAAAAATATTTATTATATCAAATAAACTCTCGAACTACGAAAACTTATATATGCATAACTAAAATATTTTTATTAATAAAAATAAAAATATTATTTGTCACTATACATACACATATATACTGTTGATACCAAATTTTGCCCCACCGCT
>JABCMJ010029986.1:0-11885 GCA_014822125.1 Arbutus unedo | reverse complement strand
CGATTTCTCCCAAAATCAAAAGGGGAAAAAAAAAGAGTTTCCATGGGAGAGGAAAACGTACGGGAGAGAGAGTGGAAGAGAGAGAAAGTTCTTTGGTAAAATAAAAAATCTGACTTTTATTCCCCAAAATGGGTAAATTACACTTTCCTCCTATATTATGCAACATGTTAAGATCAAGTGCCAAAATTTTATTCCACACACACATAGATCCCAACTCATACTACCCAAGTCATGCATTATCAAATGCCGCATCACATTCCGACAATTTAATTTAAAATGACAAATGTTCCGGGTCTTTACATAAACCGTAACGTAGGCCGGCGCCCTAATGATGCACTTTTGCCGGCCGGTCACAAGGTATAAGCACTATATTTACCACATTCATATTCAATCTTCCGTCTCCTTTTTGGTTTTCAATATAAATGTTCTTCTCACAAAAATTGGCATCTATACTTCTGGGCTAGGGTATGGACTACTTAGTTATACTCAACCTACATAGTCGTTGTTTTTAGCGTGAGTACCGATGTCAACTTTTCGAAAGCAAAATTACGAAAGGTCATAAGTCATGCTTTGCCAACGCACTTACTGTAATTTCAACTGAATCAAGATTCATATTTCGAAAGCTTTGGAACGAAATTGGCATTTCGTACGATACTACCTACACCTGCTATGCACGTCCTTGCACTTCTTAAACAAATCTCCCCGAAAAGTGATATTCACATTGCCAACATACCGTCTGGTGGTGCCACATCGGCCGAGATCAAACTCCTAACTTTTCATTGCCTTAATTCTCATGAAATTTTGTTACAATGGTTTTTGTGAGTTTCCTTCATATCGACCTTTGTGATTTTATTGCATCGATTGTCGTGAAATTTCTTTATATCAATTTTCGTGAATTTTTATTATATTGGTTTGCATTTGATTCCTTTTACCATTTCCCGTAATCCTCTTTTTCATTTCTTGTGACTTTTACTTTATCATTTTGCACAATTCTGCTTTGTTGTTGCTCGTAAAAGCAATAATAAATATGTAACTTCATAACTAAGTAATATGAATAGTAGTCGTTTGGCATTGCCAACACACGTTGTCCATATCATCTAGCTAAAATCATGATAATTTTGAAATTTCATAACATTGGTGAATTGAGTATTCGGTATTTGGGATGAAAATGTGACATGCAATTGTTAGGCTTTGCGCTAGAGCACAACAGTCATAATGAAATGTTGTGAGTTGGAAGAATGCAAGTTGTGGGTAACATTCCCGCGTTGGCGATCCATTTTCAGCTCGCAGCACTGTAGCCAACTACCCCCTACTTATGGGTGTGGTTGAATGAAAAGGACTGAACAGATCTCGTATATATTAAAATACACGACTCTGTAATTTTGAAGTTGTTGAATTGGGTGTTCAGTGGACGAAATGTTTAAGGACAATGAATTTGAGCTATACACAAATTGCCTAAAAATCAAGAAATATGAATAGCATCCGTATGGCGGTGCCTTCATATTCCCTAATTTTAATCATGATAATCTTAAAATTCTAGAAATAATGTTGAATTGAGTATTCAACATTCAGAATGAAAGTACGTCAAGCAATTGTTTGACACTGTCAACTTGTGTGTCATGTTTTCCCGAAAGATTATTGCGACGGCAGTAATGTTCGCACTATATTAACTTTGAATTTCACAAAATGTTGTTGAATTGAGTATTCAACTTGAAGGAAATCAAAATGCAACATAAGTTGGTTTGGCTTAGGCTGAAACGACACATCGCATTTTTAAGAAAAGTTATTATGACAATTCATGTATAAATCAAACAAAGTCTTTGTTAAACTTGAATTTCCCCACATTTGACAAATTGAGTACTTGATATTTTGGGAATACAAACGTAACAAGCAACAGTCGATTTGCATATTGTGTTTCTGTCAAAATTTAACAAATGTTCAGTTTGGTATTTTGTCACCAGAAGCAGAATTGTGTAAGTCGAGATTGTGCCCTCGCACCTTTTTTTTTTATTGTCCCTCATTATGCATTTAATCACTTGATGTTTATTCTTCTTGGCCAAAGATAGTTTTAAAAAAAAATGAGAAAATTAAGTACCAAAAGGGAAATGTTGGGTGTCTAATACCTTTCAAACTTATAACAGTAAATTTTCAAACTCTCTAATTTGCAGATTAAATTTCTAAAAGGAGTCAATCACAAAAATAAAAGAAATATCAAAAGACAAGTACATCAAATATTTTTCTAAAAGTATCTTCTTCGAAAATGACTTTAAAGGGTGACTTTGTACACCCAAACTTGATATCAAGTGCCGACTCTAAATTTTAAGCAAGTACTAGTTGTTAAACTCATTTTTACATTTCATCATATTTTAAGTCAAGATCTTATTCCGCTCTGTTCAAACCTTCGCGTGGGACGGGCCAAGAAATTTTTGAACGCGACACGATCATTATGGAGGCACAAAATGGCATAGCCATGTATAGAGAGTCCTTGACAGAAACCCATTTGCTGCATTTGTTAATCTTGAGTCCTTTTGAAATCATAGCTCCGTGAAACTTTTATTTTCAATGCTTTGGAGCTTATTTTAAATCATGTTATGATAATACAAGTTTATAGACTTCTCTTTTGTTCAAAATAGTTCCAAGTAGACTTTTTCATTCAAATCCTTATTTAGGAAAGTTGTCTATAACATTCATTTGATATTTTTCAAAAATAAATTGGAACTTGATTCATCTACTTTATATTTCTCAAGAAGAACTCACTCATAGCCAAAGGCACAACTCTAAACAAGATCCTCCTATCAAATTATTGTGGACCCGACGTGCATCTAATGATTGTGGACACATCTATGTCTGAATATGTCTGAAATATTTGTACTCCTAACATTACTCTTTCAAGTATAACTTATCAAGATGGAGTCAATCTCATAGACGGTTGCCCAATCAAGCGCCCAAAACATAGTCTTGCCCTTAATTACATAATGTTTGTGCATTAGCATGAGTCAAAATTAATTAAAATATAACTTAAAATTTAAATTTATGGAGAACAAAAATTAAAAACAAAAGCATAGAATAAATGGTTATTTCAATTAGGGTCATATTTCTGCATGCAACACGGGTTTTTATCTCATGAAAATTTGCAAGTTATGTTTTAATCTTAATTTTACATACTTTGACGTATTTACTATTATTTCGAGTGGTAGGTTTACTTTTTTGGCCTTTTAAAGTATTATTATGTAATTCCTAAATTGATGGATTGAAATCATGTCTATTTATATTAGGAAAAGTAGGAAGACCAAATGGTTCATATTAGGTGCACCATTTTAAATTAGTTGGTTTATATACTTCAAATTAAGAAATAAATATGATGGATTGAAATTATCTCCATTTAAATTGGTGGGTTTAGATGATTCAAATTAGGAAGCATATATAGTATAATGAAATTATCTCCATTTCATGTTTCTGTACATTCATCTCATCTTTCTTAGTCTTCTAAACTTTCAAATTATGCTCCACCTCAACTTATTTTTCAAAATTTGGTGTGAAATGTCAAGGGCCAAAGAGTAGCTCTAAATGAGTAATTAACACTTAGTAGAAAAGTCAAACCTTACCTCTAACTTACAAATAAGCATACATGATAATAATTCTGTACAACATGCAAAGAATAATAAACAAACATGAAATATGCAATGTCATGCATAAAAATGCATAAAACTTTCTGTAACGACCACTCTCGTCTTGTACAATATTGTCCACTTTGGTTGTCCAAACCCCATGGAGTTCCCAATAAATCACCCATCCTTGGATTGCTCTAAGATAAGCACGCTTAAATGTAAAGTTCCAATGGATTTTAGCACTCTTACGGCTTTTTAAAAGGCCTTGTACAAGGAAGGTTCATAGTCTTATAAATACCACCGAACTTACATCTACCAGGCGATGTGATACTCTTGACCACCCATTCAGACGTCCCACTATGACACCATCTCCCAGACGCCGGCCTCATAGTTGGCACCACAGCCTAGTTAGAATGTCACAATCTCCCCACTTAAGAACACACGTCCTCGTATGTGGCCGAGATTTCCTACACCGTATCTCGTAATTTTTCATATCAAAATTACAACCTCAGAGTCTCACAATCTCCTTCATCAATATCACATCAATGGAGTCTCGCAATCCTCCTTAACCAAATTACAACCTCAAAATTTTGCAATCTCCTTTACGGTATCGCAGCGTCAAGATCTCGCAATCTCTCTCAGTCAAAATTAAAACCTCAGGGTTTTGCAATCCCCTTCATCGGTATCACAACATTGAGGTCTCGCAATCCCCAATCACCACAACTCCAAATTATTCTGCTTATTACTCATTATCGCAACAATGAGATCATCTAATCTTACCATTAAATTAACTTCCAATTTTCATGTGTCATGCTCTCGATTTTCAACATATTATTATAATAGTTTACGATAAATAAAATCTCACAATGCTTAATGATCAACCCAATATCTCAAATCGTTTCATTATACATGATACTATCAAAAGTTACGTTTAAGTATATTACATCAAAGTGGACAAATTCCCGACCTATTACATATATCAAAATTAATCATTTACATGTTCTTTCGAACACAAGAAATAACTCAAAAATAAATTAATTTATATATTTCAAAAGTCACTTTCAAGATGTTGAATATCTCATATCAAATCTTTGAAACATGTATCCTAACATGCATCACTCGTGCTTCATGCAAAACGTCTGGAACCACACCTGTAAAAAAGGTGAGCTACATAGCCCAGTGAAAATGTTTACACTTATGCTAGGTGACTATGATTCGAAATGACATATAATATGATCAATGAACAATAAACAAGTATTAGCTTACAGAAATCACAAAATAAGCATAAACGACACATTCAACCATCTTACAACACTGTTCCGTTAATTTCGTCAGCCATTTCTCAATACCAATGCTTCTTTATTAACATTTCACGATACCGGGTCATTTCCCATTAACCGTTACATTGTACCAGTACATTAGCCATAACACAACTCTTGAGTTCGCAGTAGTGGGTCGCTATCTACTGTCAATCCAACCCTCATGTCCTTATGTACATATATACAGTTATCCCTCATGTTTCACGTCTCATAAGTATACCCACGCCCTTCATGAAGTATCAAATCATCATGCCTAACAAAGTCACCCAAACTAGCGAATCATTTGATCGATATCGAACTCACACAAGTCACTTTATTTTTCTCATCGCGATTTATTCATAATCGCTATCACCTTACCCAATGGTAGCTAACCATAATATTGTCATTCCTGTCACTCTACCATGCATCTCCCATCGTGGTTTATTTCCTAACATGCTCCATATGAGGTTTATCAAATATCATTCATTTCCACACTCTATCCACCCATAAATGTATGTACACTTCAAACATAAGACTACAAATCATCATACAGATTACGATCACAAGGGAAAAGCAAAGATCAACAAAAGATAACATTAAATAGCTTTACAATAATTATTTATAATTCCTCAATTCATTTAATTCATACCATAACTCACGTGCGTAATCAACATATTCTCATTAGGGTTCAAGTTGTTGTAACTGGCTTTCTCCCGAATGAGACCAATCTATGTCATTCTTAATACTCACATGAAGGGACCTAGTACACTCTTAACATACCCTGAGGAATCCAGTACATTTTCATGTTCCATTCCTAGCACTCTCGAGAGAGCGTCTAGTTCACATCATTCCTAACATACCCGAAGGAGTCTAATTTAATATTCACGTATATCACATGCCTCATAAGGATCATCTTATATTGTATCGGTGGCATAATCTATCATTCTCATAACTCTCATAAATACATTCATCATTTTTGTTCAACAATGTATCAAAAAAGCAATTTATATTCCATCATGACGCATCATACAATTTTCGTTCACAATATACCACAGAGTTCTATACAATCCCAACAGTAAATGAAAAGTTAACAGTTAAGTCACAAAGCGACTAACACTTTAGTGTGTACAAAAAATAAATAATGGAGGCAAGTGAATACCCTCCACCAACGTGTCATCTACCAATTACTATACATCATCGCAATGCTAATGCATCTCCATGTATCTCGTGACCCTTAACATTCATCATAATGTCGTATCTAACTTGTATTAATCATAATCATCATGTGAAAACATGACTTTATAATTTAACAGTTCTCATGATCAGTTCTTGGTCTACATCTCACGTCTCTTGTCTATCTTCACTCTCAACCCTCACTCAATAGTGGCCAGACAAGCCATATCATTTACTAGCACGATTTCCTAAGAGAACCAGAATAGTTCTCATATGTTACATTCAATTTTAATAATCTACACTGGCACCACACCCTTAAGGAGGCTAGCATTGGTTCATAGAATTAGCATCACTCCTCTAAGGAGACTAGCATTGGTTCATATGACAATTTCTTCATTCTTTACTAACACATCTCCTCACGTAGGCTAGACCATTTTCATATCAATGTCACTAGCACATCTCCAAAAGGAGGTTAGACCACTATGCATTATGTCCAATGCGTAAGAAATCGTAATTTTACCATATGTATATTTCACCACTTATAGCATCACAACTTTTCAACTAACACCCATCGTTCCCGAGGTCTATATGTAACGGACATAGTCCCACTCCTCATGTCACGAACCGTATTCACTCTCTGACCTTACATCAAGGTTATACTTTAATCACATACATTGAGTAAACCCAATCTTAGAAAATAGAAAAAAATCATACGAAGAAGGAAAAACATGATAAATCAACACCCAATCAACTACTTGATCAACAACAAGGGGAAAAAAAATCCACAATATGTCCAAAGAGATTCAAAACTCTAAATAATGACAAAAATCGAAGAAATTGGTGAAAATAAATCATATACTCAAGGATCAAAGAGCAAATATCTCTACCTCAAGTGATTTGCTTCATAACTTGAGCTCTAATAACTTGAGCTTTGATGGTGGTGAGAAACTACAAAGAAACTCTTTCAAGTGAAATAAGTGTCTCCACTAATCTTCAGATAATAGTGGAGAATCTTAAAGAAATTTGATAGATTTGATGTTGGATCAAAGGTTTGAAGTTGGAATTTGATGGAGAGAGAGAGAAGCCCTTTTGAAAAAAATTAGATATCTTTTCAAAAAAATCTGTTTTGGCCCTTTAAAACACGCATACAAAATCTGACCAAAAGACCTGACCGGTCAAGTTTTTTCACTGACTTAAAATTTTTAAAATTTTAGGCTAAATTTCAAATCTAACCGGAAGGTTCAAAACCTAACCGGTCAGACTTTGCTTCTGACGCAAAATTTTAAAATCTGACCCGATGGTTTTCTGAGCCTGGCCTGATGATTCTAAGGTCTGACCTGATGGTTTTTCATATCTCATTCACTTCCCACTTCACCTCATTCATATTCAATCACCCAATTCACGTAATACTTTTCAATACAAAGTAATTAACAACATTTCGAATATTAATTAAAAAAAAAATCAAGCACTCACACCATGCATGCATGCATGCACAATATTCATCTGTCACGTTCAATGGGCAATAATAAAATACCATCATGTGATTTTTAATTAAACGTGCATCGAGAATAAATTAAAACCACTAAAATCATACGACATCATCAACATCGATCAATCTAAGTCACATACAACGTTTGTGGGCCCTAACATATAAATCGGTCTCAACAAGTAATAATTTTTTAATTGATCAACTAAATTAAATTGAATCATGAATTGTCACATATAATAAATATATAACATTCCTATGATTCAGACTCAATTCTGATCTGACACCTAATATTTGTTTAAATTCACAACTTGATTAATTCACGCAATCGAAAACACATAATTATTAAATATTCGATTCATATTCCCTTCACAATTTTCAAATAAAAATCAAATCTACTCATAAATCATATATATATATATAGGGCTCGGTCCAAAATTCCTACTTCGATTCCGACAATTAAAAATAGATAGTGAAACTCTTAAAATTCGAACACCTCTCACCACACCGAGATACGAATTATGCAAGATCTATAAAAAATAAAACAAAAAAAATATTATAATAATATAATAAACAAATATTAAACATCAAAATAATGAAATAAAAAAAAAATCACAGGTGGGGTGGAGAGAGAGGGTAGAGAGAGAGAAAAGAAATGAGAAGAAAAATAAAGAAAGAGAAAGGATCAGCAAAACTAAAAATAAAAATAAAATGGATTCAAGGTTTTCGAGAGATTACGTCACAAATATCTGAGGCGCGTGTAATATTTAAAACAAAAAAATCGGATGGGTTAAAAGTTGTATCAATAGAAAAAGAGACGAATCTAAGTCTAATAAGGATACGAATTAAAAAAATAAAGTTTGAATAAAATTCAAATACAAGGAGGAGAGTTCAATTAAGAATAGAATATCCGAATAGTTATCAAATGAGATAATTATTAGTAAAATAATTAATAAACTAAAAAAATATAATATCAATTAAAAAATCGATTGAATGATTCTCCAAAGAGTTTAACGAACCTAGACAAAATAATAAATAAGAGAATATTCAAAAGGATAATTATAAACTAAAATAAATAAATCTAGATAATTAAATTCAATTATAAAAAAATATTCAACAAATTATCTAAATCTAAAACTAAATAAAATATTAAATAAGTAATAAAAATACCTCAAAAATACAAGTCATTACACTATAAGTGCATGGTAAGCCATTTATGAAGTTAAAATCATTCTTAAAACTGATTTATAAACAATAGCCTCCAATATCTACTATTTCTCAAACAAAAGAAGTAAGTGCTTCTATGATAGTCAAACCATCATGCAAGTCAAAATCACTCTTAGAAAGATTTATACATCGACTATTTCTCAAACTAAAAAAAATACAGCTTTACGGGCTCTCTAATCAAATTTATTGCTAAAAAATAAAAAAATTATTTATTGTCGCATCAAGATTTTGTTACCATTATGTGTTCAAATTTATATGAAAAATAATAAAAACAAAAAGTTAAAAAAAAATTGTAAAACCTAAGCTAAATTCTTTCTGTTATTTGAAGTCGCTTGACCAATTTCCATCAACAAAATCCACAATTATCCAATGGAATTAAAAAAAATAAAAACAAAAATAAACACAAGAACATGAAATTTTCCTTTTCCCATAACAAATTTAAAATGAAAAAATCAACCTTACTCTAAACAAAAACAGAATTTATCCACACATATGGTTTCCGTTCTTTTATACTCATCTCCTTAAAATTTACAGTCTTTTTATGTAAATCATGAACTTGGAACACCGCCAAAAAACACCTATACATGCAACGACTCAGGCCGGTTCAAAAACTTCGATAAATCGGCCGCGTCATAGTCAAACAATCCTCCCACACCCAAAAAACCATTTTCTTCACCGCGTCCGAAACCGAACGAGTCATAACTCGACAACTCGCCTTCGAAACCCAAAATCTCGCTCAAACCAAGGGCTTCAGGGGACAAGGTAGGCAAAGCAACTAATTCGTTCTTCGTTTTTGGTTGCTCGGCGGGGGGAGAGACTGTAGGCGGTAGGCCGAGCTCGTCGTCGGAGGCTTCTAAAAGGTAACCGAGGTCTATATGCGACTCGCCGTGTTCCGGTGCAATTACCGGGAAATATGTCGTAGACGAGACGAAGGGTAGAGTATCTCTTCTTCGAAGCTCTTTATCACTGAGTCAAGATCCTAAATGGCAGAGTCACAGTCGGACACCGGGTCAGGCTCGTCTAGAATGTCCAGGATGTCGTCCGTGATCCGGTTAGACTCGGGCGAGTTTAGTCCAGACTCGTCCGACTGAACTCGGACGAGTTAAGATCTGAGTCCTTCCTGATCCTCTTGAGGAGTTGTGAGCTCGACTTTGAGTTCTCCAAGCCAACTCGTTTCAAATCCGAGTTATCTCGGGGTCGCTTCGTTCCATTGTTTTCTGCGCTCGTTTGTTCAATCCACAGAGAGAGAGAGAGAAAATGGAGACAAAAGGTGGTGCGGGTAGAGAAAGTAAACACACGAGGTATCGTAGGATGTGCGATGTTTTTAAAAAGGTAAGAAAATAAAAATATTCGGCGGGTGGATGAGTGGTCAAGAGGAGAGAGACAAAGAGAATGATTTTTTTGGACGTGGGGAAAGGATAGGAATTAGGATAGACGTTGGGTGTGGAGGAGAGAGGAGAAATTTTATAGTGGGGAGAAAGGTAGGTGACAAATTGTCTAGATGGAGAAAATCTGTGTATCAATCGAATAATAAAATGTGAGGGTTGGGTGAGAAACCAGGAAAGATGGGCAGAATCAATATGGGATCCCAAAATGGAGATCACAAATTCCAGAGAGAGAGAGTAGAGAGAAAAGTGAGATATTGGGTTGAGGAGATATATGGTTGAAATACAGATGAGAATAGAAGCGAGAGAAAAGGGAGAGTGATTAGATCAAATTTTTCTTTGCCTTTCGTAAGGACTGAAGATGCCAAATGGGGAAAATATTGTTAATAAAATTAGTCATACTTTACAAATTATCTCATTTTATACCTAAATAATCATAGAGTGTTCAAATAAGTTGGTAGACTTCAATTTTCAATGGTTATTTGACATGTAAACATTCTGTATAAAATAAAATAATTCATGAAATATCAATAAAATTATTCAAATATTATTTACAACGGTTGTATATGTTTCAAAGCACGTGCAGTTAACACAGCCGTTAGCAACTTTAAAATAATAATTGTCTGGCTATTTGTATTTGGCTATTTTTCATTTAATCTTCTAAATTATTTTATTTTTTTATCTCATTCAAACATTATTTAATTTATTAAATAGTCTTTAAGTGTACATATATTGGATATTTTTTATTTTAGATTTATAAATATTATTTTCCTAATTGATTATCTTGAACTTTTACTCGTGTATATTTCTTTATTTTCACTCCGTCTAGGTTTTTGGATCTTTAGGAAGAATTATCTGACTTATTTTTTATATATTAGATATCATATTTTTATGATTATTCATTATTTTTATTCATTATTATCCAAACCGATAATTATTATAATTTTCAAAAATGCTATAAACACATCATTTTTGCACATCATTTTTACACATCACTTAAAATTACACCGTTTTGTATTGAGAAAAAATCATATTTATTTTTGACCCATGTGTAAAAATAATGTGTGTGTAGCACTCTTGTATAATTTTTGAATCCCTATTGAATTCTCCTACTTTGTAGTTTGAATCCTGATAGGACTTTGAATCATATTTTTTCTATTTAAGCAACAATTGTCCTCCCTAAAATCACTTTTTATCAATTTTAGTTTTTGTCGTGCATCTCAAATATTCGCGAGGTATTTTTTGAGTTTGCGTGTGGCCTATTTTTTACTGTTTTTGTGCCCAGCCGTCTCTCACATGCCCCTTTTCCTTCTTGTTTTGATTTTCTTTTTCTATTTTACCATAGAGTAATTCATTATTATTTTACATATATATATAGTGCATTGTTTTTTAATAAATATATTATATTTAAGTATTTTCTAGTATTAATAGTATACTGTTTTTGTATATATAATATTTAAAGTATGATTTTGATTGTTGATTTGATAGTCGGTGGTTGGTTCATGGGTTTTCGGTAATACTTTATTCGTCAGATCGAGGTAGAAATTTTGGACCGAGCCCTACATATATATATGACTTATGAGTAATTTTGATTTTTGTTCGATGATTGTGTAGAGAATATAAATCGAATTGTTGATAATTAATTATTAGAGTTATTATGTGTATTTGATTGTGTGAACTAATCAAGTTGTGAATTTAATAATTATTA
>JABCMJ010029974.1:0-17603 GCA_014822125.1 Arbutus unedo | reverse complement strand
AAAATATTTAATTAACTCATAAAGCTGTCAAAAAAATTACAATAAAAAAAACCTAAAAAATCTATTATCATGCGTGTTTATACATAAAAAGCTCAAGTTACAAGTTACAAGTTTCTAACACTGAACTAAAAAATCAAAAAACTAAACTGATTGTAACACTTCCTGAACATGCGTGATCAGTAAACTAATCACTCACGCGCCTAAATATTTCCTGAATCAATGTCGAGTTTCCAATAAAAGTAGACGTCATTGCAAAGATCAAAGTTGAGTTGGCCGGCTTCCAAGAAAAACTGCAGGTCAAAGTCAAATTCTAGTTACCCTGTATGTTGACAACCTTCCAGAAAACACAACTACTCGTGGATAAGCAAATTCTTCAACTAGTCTGGGATAATTCAAGATGCCTTCATTCCCTTCAAAAGAAATAAAATAAGTTTGTCTTTATCAGATATAATTGTGAAGTATCAGTAGATAAATTTGTAAAAATAGCATCATTTGAACAAAAGATTGGAAAATATCATACAAGAAACACACATCAAACCTCAACAGCCGCAGCCACAGCCACTTGCAGCAACAACAGCAGCAACAAAGGCTGCACTCTTAGCCACTGCATCTCGTAGCAGCAACAGCCACTTGCAGGAGCAGCAGAGGTAGCCAACAGAGGCTGCACTTACAGCAGCAATAGTAGATGTCTCGCTCACAGCAGAACATATCTATTTCAATTGGTAATTTGCATAGTCCACATATGACATTGTAGCATTCTTAGTTGTAACTCAATATAACTACCAAACAGAACAAGTTTTAAATTCAAATTCATTATAGAAACAGAATGACCGCAAATGTTATGTGTCAAGGCTTCACAAGTCCTTAGCAGTTGTTGCACTTATTTCAACTATAACAGCATGAACAAACCAAACCTGCAACAGTAGAAAAAATAAAACTTCTGTATTATATATTTTGGAGTGATGCCTACGTATTTTCTGGTGGTCCTTATTCATGACTGCATTCCATCTTTTATTAATAATCCGGCATCGAAAAGTTTCAATCGGCTTTATGAGATTGAAGGACAAAGAATGAACAGACAAAATCTTCAACGAACGCAAACAATCAGCAGCCATAACCGCGCTCGCAGCAGCAACCACAACCGAGCTTGCAGCAGCCATAGTCGCGCTCGCAGTAGCAACCACAACCGCACTTGCAACAACCATAACCATGCTCACAGTAGCAGCCACAGCCGTGCTCATAGTAGCAACAACTCATAGATGTCAACGAAATATATATTTTATCTAAAACAAACATAGAAGACAATTTTTTTTTGCATAAAACTACAAGAAATATGTTTGGTCGGCATCTGGAATAGATGGAAACACCCATTACACTTTCACAAAACTAGGGCTCATTTCCACAAAATTTCTTGCAAACAGTAATCAGTTGACAAACAACAGCACACCAGCAGCACACAAGATTTAGCAGAGGCTAATATGTACCTAAATTTTGCATATATAGCATAACAGCCAAGAGGTTTAGCAGATAACACATTGCATCAAAATATCAACACTAAGTAGGGACATATACCTTGTAAATGAGCATGACTTGGTAAGGACACAGTTTATCCAATCTACTCGTGTTTCATCAATCTCGGCTTGTGTGTAAATTTTTTTTTCCGCCAAACTGCAAAAAGTCATATGATTATATATAAAACAATAATTGGACAAAAATATTTAACTAGCTAGAGAAAATAATGAAAGGAAAAAAAAAACTCACACTTCGTTTGCTTAGGATACATGGGTCTCTCATCACATCTTTCATATACCTCATAACATAAAATCCACATTCCACACTAGTAGCATAAATTTTGAATGCACTTCAAAAAAGAATACTTTTCAGTTCAAATCAGTCGTAGAAACAAATACTAATTTTTATATATATTTTGCATTCTATAACATGAAAAAAATAAACTTACGTGTTAATTACGATTTGAAGAGATGCATCGATTCTACTATTAATAGAATCGAAGTAATATATTGTCGAGGAAGAGAAGTCAATGACAACCATTACCCAGTGGAACCTACAATTAATAAGGTAAAATTTGATAACATGTAGGACACTCGCATAATAAGGAGTATATGCAACAAATTAAAAAAATGAAGACATACCCGATATTATAAGGAACAAAAATTATTTGGTCAGCCTTGGCGTCTTCTAGTCTACTTGCAAGCAATGTTGATTTTGAGATTTCACCGGCCTTAAATTTACCACTCACGATGCATGGGTTAACGAATAAGAATCTACTCTCTATATTGCTAGACTTTATAGCATCGTAAAAATAACTATCAAAGAAAAAAAATAATAGACATAAATATTTGAATTTGTAAAATCTTTATGTTCATTAAGGTATAGTAATTACTCTTGCCAGATGTACAACATTATGCATGTAGCGGATGTTTCTTTCATTTCACAAACGTACTCTATGTCTACTCGTTGAAATGAAACCTCGAGTTCCACACCAAATATTCCCTCCTCTACTGCAACGATTGTGGCATCATTATAGTTTAGAAGCTTAACATATATTTGGAAGTTTTGAATTGACTCCAAATTCTTTTCCCAATTAGCATATTTTGAAGTTGTCATTCCTCACGATTAATGGAAACAACTTGACCACCTGGTAAAAAGGCCTTTCAATTTCTATACCATCAGAAGTAGGAATTCCAATTGCATCTACTATGGATAAGTACTTTGTGCAAAACTCAACTCCTTTTTCTACAATATAACTTTCAGCAATACAACTCTCTGGATAGTTACAATTAATTCATTTCTCATTTTTTTATTACACTTTTACATAAAGCGTGATCTTTTCAATTTTTAGGCGTATTCTTTATCTATTATTCTAGTAGTGACTCCCCATTTTGCCTCAAGATCGTTGATCGTGTCGTATCGAGTCAAAAATATATTTATAAAAGTTTAGAATAACTACTACTCCAAAAAATAGTGACTTAGTCCGAGTATTGATCCACGGAGATAGGATAGCTAAATTGCGATTAGTTCAATTATTTTTTAAATTAATCTAATTAAAAAAATTGGATTAACTGTTTAGATTGTGAAACACTTAAACTAAAGAAAGCTGAAATTAAACTGAGTGAAATCTAGTGAGAGAAAGTCTGAGATTTCAAATCTACCCGATCGTGTAACTGGGGGATGTGTATGTTATAATTTCTATTCGAATCACACATGTTCAAGAAGATAATCGAGTTGTTAACAAGCATAGACTATCCCATAGCATAGACCGTTTCAATGGTACAATTCATCTCTTTCACAGGCTCTCTAGTGGCACGATATGTCTTCTGAGCATAATTCATCTCAGTTCTCGCGCACGAATAAAAAATTATTGATTAATTAGGTATTTAAGAGTACACACACAAATACTTAACAAATTAAAAAAAAAAAATATATATATATATATATATATATATATATTTTTTTTTTTATCCACGCTCAATAAAAATATGCTCTTAATTAATCAATCGATCTGAATAAGAAAAATCTAAACATAAACACATACAAAGTTACTTGAATCGGAGTTTTATGCTCACTCTAAATCGAATTAGCCGGCTATCGGATGCTAATTTCTCTTGATTTTTCCTTCTTGTAGCCTTCCGTTTTTCGTAGGGTTCTTTTTCGGTTGTTTTCTCTTTTCTGAAAACTGTTGAATGACCTACAAATAGAACTCTCGGCATTTAAGTAGACATCTTGGCCGACGCGATCTGTCTAGATGCCCAAATTCCTGTCCAGATGCCTGGCTGACAAAAAATTCTAAAGGCGTGAAAAATTCTCGTCTAGACGCAACATTTCCCGTTCGGACACCCACAGTCCCATCCAAACGCGCTACTGTCCCTGTCCAAATGAATTTCTTCATTAATTTTCTTTTTTTGAAAATCTTCAAAATCAGCGCCAATGTTCTCCAAGTCATGAAACATCAAAAATAACGATTACTTACCAATTAATGTAATAAAATAGACTAAAAACGGTGAATTGGACGGCGTAAAAGGGTAATACTTGCGTACTTATCACACAGCCCATGACTTATACTTTGCTAGTCTCTAACATAAAAAAGAGCTAAAAATAATAAAGAAAACGAAGCAGATAAGTCTTCTAAACCTCCAGGTGACCTCGATAGGACGAGTAAAATCTCGTGAGAGTTTTCAGTGGTGATAACCCACAAAATATAAGAGAATCCTTCTCACATGAAACCTGAAAAACCTGCGAGCCAACTCATCGACATTTCAATTAAATAATATGAAATATTGAAATGACACAACACAGATCTAGATGCTATCAAATGTATAAATAAGCCATGAAAGGTTTAGAAAGCCAATGTAAGACTAACAAATGGAATCAAATATGTACAAATACTTATTTGAGGTGTTTCCTTAATCCCCATGAAAGCCTTTGAAGTTCTACAAATTTGACGGTTCCAAGGTAAAGCCCCCACATGTATTAGGTTAGAATGGAATTTGTTTCCTAAAGTTTGAAATTGGTAGAAGTTTAATATAATTGTGGCAAATTGTCAAATTAATATATTATTCCTAAATTTAATATACATATAGTAGTGTAAGAGGAGGAAAATTTGACAGGTATAAAATGAGTGACATCAACAACATCGGACTATTCTAGAATTCAGTGTTCCTGATCATGGAGTTGAATTCCACAAACTTAATTTAACAATATCCTATTCCCTATTCCAAAGCTAGAACTTTGAAATGTATAAGAAAACGTGACAAATGCACATGGGGAGAGCTAATATATATTCTTGTACCACTATTTGAATTTATCAAAAAACCAGCATGAGCTTAATCTCCATTGACACTTTCTTGGGCATTTTTTATTTCCATTTTTTCCTTCTTTCTTTTTTTTGGGCTGTATAGTACTAGAAAAGACAATAATCGGCTTAGAAAAATTCAAAATTACTAAGTTAAAATCTCAACAAGAAATATTTTAAAGATTAGAAATAAGTCAAAATAGACTGATTTTTAAGTTTTTTTTTGAATTTTTTTAAAATTTGGTTCATACTTTTTGACTTTTTTAAAACCTCACATTGAGACGAATTGATAATCCCCAAAAACTCGATGCCAAACAAAATATTATAATGAAGAACAAAAAAAAAAAAAAAAGGTTAGCCCATTTATTGGACTTGTATTTCATAGGGTAATATAAGATTGAAGGGAGTTTAGGGTTTGTGTAAAAGAAATAAATTACAAACCCTAATGTTCTTAATTTGTGAAACCGCTATTCTGAGTAAATGATACATATAAATGATAATAGAGCATTTTAATGAGTTGGGTATTTCATAATCCTAACCAAGAGGTGACGAAAAATACTCATCGTATCTAATCTTTCAGGGTTGATCTAGCGGGAGCATGTTACCAAATAAAAAGTTCATCCTCCCTTAATCTTTTAGGTTCGCCTTTGCAATTGAGAAGAAAGCTCTTTGAGATTTGTCCATTCCTTAATTTAAAGTCTTGGAATTAATCGATATATCATATGTGTATTAAACTACCCTCACTGCCGCTAACGCCGCAGCCACACTAACCGCCATCGTCATCTACCACCATTGTACCAACCACCATTCTCCGACCACCACAAAGCCTACAACATCAATTGGGGTTTCGGGTGTCGCAAGGTATTATGGGATAAGTTGAAAAATCAGTAAACTTTAAACTTTAGTTCCTTGTACAGACTAAAAAGCTTAATTAATTCACAGCTTAAATTTCAGTACATAACAAACAGCTTGTATGCTTAAAAAATTCAGTATTCAGTTTTCAGTCCTTAATTTTTAGTTTTACGTTTTCAATTTTCAGTTTTATTAAACAACACCTTAGTCTTACGTGTTTTACCCTTCTATAAAATTACAAAAATGATACACAGACATTACTTTTACACATCACTCAAAACTACGTCATTTTGTGTTGAGAAAAAATCATATTTATTTTTTACCCATATCGCTCAAAATATATTTGGGTCTTCTTCAACACAAAACGACGTAGTTTTGAATGATGTGTAAAAATGATGTGCAAAAGTGATGTGTATGTAGCACTATTGATAAAATTATGGTTGATTTCAATTAGTGGTCTCACCGTTTGGGTTAAACTGAGACCTCATTGTCTTGTGTTGGTTATTCATAATGGTCTTATTAGTACATTTAACTTGTTGTAGAGCTACTTCAATCTTTTTCTCTGGAGCAAGTTAGAGATTAATAAGATTACGAGAAAATGAATTAGCCTTCCAAAGAAATTGGCATGAACTCGCTTCTTAAGTTCCATCTGTTGCTCATGATCGGGGATAAGAAGTTGTTCCAACTCAGCCCATGGAGCGTCTGGGGCAATTCCCGCATGGGAAACTTTAGCGGGAGAATCTGCTTGCTATGTCTCAGAGGGTTCTGCTATATTGGACTCAGGATCAACGGGAGCTTCACGCAGGAGCTTCACGCGATCTAAACTTGACTTGAGGTCCAGCCTTTTTGTGGGAGAGGGGTTCTCCTTGTCCTCAACCTCCACTCTCGGCTGACCTAAGCGCATGTCCAGGCCGACTCCCTTGCAAGTAACACTTGATCTTCGAAAACAGGTGTGGCTTCAGAATTGAAGATCCTCCTAAGAACTAAACCCACTTGCATGAGAAAATCACAGGATAGTTCAGCGTAGAAACAAAAATGAAAGAACCATGCTCGCCAACAGCAACTTGCAACCCCACCTTCTTCAAAAGTAGGTGTTGAAAAATTGAAATCGGATAAAAATAAATCTATTTTTAGACAAATAAGAACAAGCAATTTAGTAATACTCAACAATTTAGTTGTAATTCGATAAAAAAATAATGCTAGTAATAATGTCATAAGTAATAAACGAAATTAATATTTAAGATATTCAACAGAAAGTATCATTTTGCAACTCTAAATCATAAATTGATACCATATATAGATGGAAACTAAAAAAGTAACATTAAACATACAAATATTGAAAGTTCATTAAATACATAAACAATAAAGAAAGAAAATAACTAGATCTGTTTTTACTATTTTTGTCTTAAGTAATATTTTTTTTCACCTTTTGGGTTTGTATTCCAACTGTGGAGAGCCGAGTAACAGGGTTGGGCCATTTTTGAATAAATGAAAGACTGGATAGAGGAGTATAGGCCTTGTCAGCAGCATGGGGCTTGGGTCGACATGTTGCCAAATGGGTCCTTCTGGACAAGTCGGCATGATGGCAGTGGTTCAACTTCAGCATCATGGGGCTTCGGCCAATGGGATCCGAACGGGCTTGTCGTGAAAAGGATATGGGCTTTATTGAGTGTTGATCTATCGTGATGTCATTCAACTAAAGCGATGGAAACCTTCTGGAAGAGTGACAAGTCCCATTTAGGAAAGTGCATATGAAGGCAGTAGTTAGATTTGGGCATGCACCAAGAATGGAGGGTTCTCACCAATGGGAATGTTGTGATCTGATAAATAGGGGAAGATTCTTTAAAGATTACGTTACCAAATATGTGCACTCGATGACTTATAAATAAGATATCATAGGCCATTAATCAGGTACATAATCATTCATTGTGCAATTACTATTGTGTTTTGATCTCTCAAGTGTTTTGACTTTAGCATCGGAGTGTCATCAGGTTGAAAACAACCCAATAGTGCTAATTGGTGGTTCGTTGCACAGGTTACTAAGGCGGTTCAGACAAGAGAATATTCACATCCCCACAATTGGCAACTCCGTTGGGGAAGAATAGTCTCATCCAAATTGAAACGCTTAGATGGCTGAAGTTAGAACCACGAAAACCAACGGGGAAGGACATGTGGGCACCCCGGTTTCCAAAGACAAGGGCCCCCTTCCCGTCGATGACATCCATTGGGAGGAAACTCCAGTTGCTCTTCAAAAACCGACCACACGAGAATACATCAAACAATTGGAACGAGATTTGAAAGAAAAAAAAAAGGACGAGATCTTAACCAGTTTGCATTTGGAGCTCATTCAGCTAAGGGTGAATGTGCAAAGAAATCAAGTTCCAGTGGCAAGCCGAACACAGGATAGAGATTACACTAGAACTCTTACTCCACCTTGTGAAGAATGTTCCAAACAAGAACAAGTGCCAAAGAGATTAGACTCTAAAGCTTAAACTTCTAAGGATAATAAGATAACTAAAGTTTATCCACCACCATGCGTCAGCCCAGTCTATATCCCTAAAAAGAGATAGAGTCCTAGTAGGACTCTGCCCCTTGATCTTATATAAAGGGACCCCTTCATTCTCTAAGTATGAGAACTCTCCTTAGAAATCTATACATTTATCCAATATCTACTTTCTTTACAATATTGCATGACTTAGGCATCGAAAGGGTGTTGGGCGACACCACACTAGTGTCCTTAGTATTTTTTGTAGGTGTTCGATCTCGGCTCGGATCATCCAGAGGATATGATGAATGAAAGCTCGGTCTCAGAAGGGCTAAAAACCATTTCATCAATAGTTTCATAGCATAAAGTGTTGATGTCCACATTTTCCATCCAGTTCACTAGCGATTCCTTGACGAAAACTCCAAGGGGTTGGTTTAGTCGAGAGAGAGAGAGTGACTAAGGGACTTGTCCTCTAAGGTCATGAGGTCAAATCCCATCAGAACCATTCATTTGGAACTACTAGGGGTTATATTTGGTTGTTACCTTCGGGGCTTCCAAGACTAGTCGGCATTAGGCTAAAAATAATCTCAAAGTCGGTCAAATATCTCAGTTATAAAAAAAAAAACTACTTATTGACGGAGGGGGTGAACGTATTATATAAAGAAAATGAGTGCAGAGTATTTTTAAAAGATTATAGGGTAAATATCCATATTTGTAAAAAACCACAGGGAAGTGTGTGTAATTTATCCTACTATTAGTTGCTGACAGCGGTAGGAAGATTTGTGGCGCTCAGCTTTGACTCCTAAAGCGCCGTTGGGTTGCGTTTCTCTCGTACTGAAACTTTTTTATATTATTTAAATAATAAAGTATTCTTGTGCATAGTTTTTTCAAGATATTTTTTAAATTTTGTGAATTTTTTTTTATGAAAGATGGTGCTGATAAAAAAAATAGTATTTTTATGAATTTGATCATCCCATTGAATTATAAATCCGAGAAAATCAAATTCTACTTTTTGTTGAAAGGTTTGTAGACATAATGATATAGTTTTGATCTCATTTATTTTAATAATAATTCGCATGTTAAGTCAAGATGATATAATAATTAGCAAGTAGACATAATGATATAGTTTTGATCTCATTTATTTTAATAATAATTCGCATGTTAAGTCAAGATGATATAATTTTAAAGATAAAACAGATCAAATTAACTACGTTATTTTGCCTTCATTATAGAAAATTGCACTATAATTCTTCCAAACCCATAAAATATCTCAGGAAAATATTACAACTTGACGAACTTACCCTTGCAATATGCCACCCTAGTCGTAGCCGGCTTCAAGTTTGCAAGTAGTATGGAACGTTGAGGTTCCAGAATGTGTATGTTGCCGAGTTCCAAATTAAGGGTCCATTCTGAGGACCTGAGATTGACACTTCCTCTTCCAAAAATATTAGTTGAAAATTCTAGAAAAGTTAGCTGAATGTACTATCTGAATTTGGGTTGGACTGGGGGGGTTCTGCTGCTGTGTTTAAAGCTCAACAGGGACTGCTGTGACGTCACACCGCATAGTTTTGCTGAACCGGACTCTTCCCTGCCTCTTGCCCCTTCAATTTGTACCGGTCATGAATTCATTCAAAACTTGTTATTCAAAATGCTGTAAACAATGCATTTGATAATTTTGCGATATATTTTTATGAATTATTAGTTCGTTTCGATAAGAAATTTTAAAAAAATAAAAATAAAAAATAAAAACTTAAACCAAAGTTTAAAAAATTCATAAGAGACCAAACTAATTGAAAAATAACTGCCAATTTTGAATTATTTTAGCCGTTAGTGGTCTTTTTTATGTGATGTAGGCACAACACACAAAAATAATCTATGCAATGAGCAAATAATTACTTATTTTTATGTGTTGTGCTTAATTGCTTGTGCGGATCATGCTTTTGAATAGCAAATGAAAAATCTTCTCCCACATAATCATTAAGTTTAGTGAGTATGGTTGCAACATTTGAAAAAAACCACTTAATTCATCACTTAGAAACTTTTTACAATTTGATTTATATTTTTTAACTTTTTTGAAATTTCTGGTTGAGACGAACTATTAATTCATAAAGATTTAATGTAAAATTATCAAATGAATTTTTTTTTATAGGTAAAGACAAAAATAATCTAAAAAAATTACGTCAAACAAGTTTCTTGAGTGTGTCATACTCGAACCTGTTTAAATGGGTCGTGCTTGATCAAATATTATCTACTAATAATACTTATAATAAAATGCATGAAGACGAAATGTTTATTTAAAAAACTAAAAATCACCTACTCAAATAAGGTATTTAGTTATTTGTCTGAAAATAACTGTGAAAAACTAATAAATATAAAGAATGCCTTATCATGCATCTTTTCTGGATATATAAAACATGCAAAATTAAAATTCATAATATGTACGCAAAATAAATACCCCCAATGAAGATTTTATACTGTGCAGATGTTGAAAGGATCAAACAAAGACACCTAGATAGTCAAAATTGACAAGAGTTTGATCCTAAGTATTACAGTAAAACAAATAATATTACACAAGAAAACTGGGGGAAGGATTTATTATGTGGGTCCCGCTCAATATGAACCTGAAAAGGTAAAAATACACTGACTTTCCCTAAGGTTTCTTACAAATACAGGGATTTTCCCTTAGATTTTAGAAAATACAATTACCACTCATGCGTTTGAAACTATTAGACTATTGCACCCTATTGTTAGTGTTCTATTAATACTTTTAGTTTTTATTGATAAATGACTAAATTATCTCTCTTAAAATACCCCTCTTAAGTCTTCTTAATTTTTTTAAGTATTTAATTTATTTATGTGTGCATTTAAATAAAATTAGACTTAAGTTATATTTTTATATACTAATAATTATTTATTTCACAAAAGATATTTTAATTTATCACTTAATGCATATTATTAAGTTTGCATTCCTTATGTATATTTTACCAAATAAAAGTAAATAAACTTTATTAGTCTATCTTGTCAAAAAAACGCTATAACTTTTAATTTAACTTGTTATGATTTAATATTTTAATTTTTTTATTTGAACTTTAAATACTAAAATTAAATTAAATTAAACTTGATTTATATTAGTCAATTTTATCAAAATAATAGTCTAGTAGTCTTTAAAAAATAGGGGAGGTGATTTTATTTTATGAAACTTTAAGGGAGGTCTCCTCATTTGTAAAAAAGTTCAGGGGAGGTCAGTGCATTTTGTATGCAACATTCGCCACCTTTCCTCCTATATATAGAGACTCAATTCCACTTCAAATTTCCATCAACATTCGCCACCCTTCCTCCTACACACAGACTCGCATCAACAAAAGCTATGGCCGCCGCCACCGCCTACGATTTCCAATTCTATGCCTTGGCCGCCTCCATATGCTTTTTATCCACTCTCATCCTCCGTTCCCTTACACGCCGCTTCACGAAATCCAAAACCGTCGTGAACCACCCTCCGAGCCCGCCTCGGCTTCCGATCATCGGCCACATCCACTTGCTGGGCGCCGTGTTGCCCAAATCCCTTCAAACCCTAGCTTCCAAGTACGGCCCGATAATCAAGCTAGCCTTTGCTTCCCAATCAGCCATTGTTGTTTCGGACGAAAGCTTTGCTAGAGAAATGCTGAAAACCCACGAGTTGAGCTTCGTTTCCCGGCCCGATTTCGGAGCCTCCGATTTCAATATCTATGATGGATCCGAGTTCGTCAATGCAGGCAATTCTTTTGAAATTATACTATACACTACATACCCCGTCCAGTTATTATTCGATACGAAAAACTCTCACTCGCCCCACCTTTGTCATTCGGTGTCGGATTGTACAAAAATCCGACAACTTCAACACCTTATTATTTTAAGTACAAGCGACATGTCATATTTAGTACAAGCAACATCTCACGTGACTCAATATACAAAAGAGACAGATCTTGTGCACGTGAATGATACTACGATATATTTCTTTTATGAAAACTAGGCGAAAAATTTACATCTGCCCTTATTCATCCTTCTATGATCGCAACACCTTTCAAACTCTTCTCCCTTACTTTTTCGATAGAGTAGTACTCCACTAGGTTTCCTTTTTCAAGCTTTTAATTAATTTGTTAGACTGCATAACTTTTTATTTTTATTTTTTAGTATACTTAACTAGGAGAAAATACAAACACTATAACTTGTTTACTCTATTGCTTTAGACCAAAACACCCATAAATCACAATTTTACTACAAGATTAATGCCATTTTATGGGCGCTAATAGTAATAGAAACTTGTTGTCTTGGTCCGCAATGCAGAGTATGGAGTGTACTGGCGATTCATGAAGAAACTATGCATGACGGAGCTTCTCTCGGCCCCACAAATCAGCAAATTCGTCGACATCCGAAAAGAGGAGATGATGAAACTCGTCGGAGTCCTCGTCAATTCCTCGGAGAAAAACTCGTCTGTCGACCTCACAGAGGAACTCATGACGATGACGAACAACGTGATTTGCCGGCTGGCGATGAGCACCCGCTGCTCGGCGAGTGCCAACGAGAGCAAGGAAATCAGGAGATTGGTGAAAGGGATTTTGGATCTGGCTCCCAAATTCAGCTTGGGGGAGTTGTTGGGACCCTTGGGGAAATTGGACTTGTTTGGTTACGGGAAGCAGCTGAAGGCGTTGATGGGTCAGTTTGATGATTTGGCAGAGAGGATTATGAAGGAGCATGAGGAGAGGAGAGAGAAGGGTGAGGAGAGAGGGAGGAAGGATATGATGGATATCTTGTTGGAGATATCTGGGGATGAGACTGCTGAAGTGAAGATTTCTAGGAAAGATATCAAGTCTTTCTTGATGGTTAGTTTCTTCTCTCTTTACTTTATACTCAATTATTGTTTCGGATATATAATTTGGTCATACAATGGTATGCAGTAGGTGTATAGATACTTTTGATATAACTCAGAGTATTTGGGGAGGTTGTATATAGGCAAAACAATATTTTATTTTTGAAATTATATTATTTTAAATTATAACGTAAATTATTATATCAAAATATATTATATTAAAATAATATAATTTTAAAAATAAAATAAATAAAATTATATTATTTTATTCACATGTAAAAAATTGCACGACGGCTTCTTTTCGAAAGACTAAAAATTGACAACTTATTAATTCATTTGGATATGCAGGTCAATATTCTAGTACTGGTCCTACGTCGTAGGTATGTCCCTTAGGAGAAGACAAATGTTATTTTCTATTGTCGACAAGTTATAGATGTTGATGGCAGAAACAGTTTCCTTATATTAATATGAAAAATATTAACGGAGATAAATAATATAAAAAATATATATTAATATTTATAAAATATGTATTAATATTTGTATTAGGAAGAGGATTAAGAGCCAGTTTGGGTGGATGGATGGTGTTTGTCATCATATAGTAATTAGTGTAAAATAACTTTGCATCCCATTGACTTGACCACCAGAATTAAGGGCCCGTTTGGGTAAACTTTCTGAGGTACTAATCTTTATGTTTGTGTTAAATTTTGAAGACAAAAAAATTGTATATGGGTAGAAGGGGAAGCTGCGACACAATTTTTAGATTTTTTTTTTATCGGCAGATCACCTTTAAGTATGTACAACGAATACATATTATTTGCTCATTCTATCTCAAAACATATGTTTTTATCCCCAGACGGTGCCTCTATTTTGACTTTGTTAACGATTGGACCGGATTGGATTAACCATGTAAATATAAGGTTAAAATCGAGTCAATTGAAAGTGTAAAAATCAAAATGACACAAGAATCAAAGTACGTAGAGGGGTTTGAATCATGTATCCCTTTCGTATAACGCCTTTATCCACAAGTAAATAGTGGACTCTAATTCTCGTTCTGAAGAGCAAGAAGGTTCCAGTTCTCTTCAATAAATTGTTATTAAAAATGTTCATCGAATGAGCAATTCTAAGAACGGTTCCGATTAAATCTAGTAGGAGAACAAATGTTTTTCTTGTTAAGACATCAAGTAAAATTGTATTTGACTGTGAGTATTATGCTCTCAGAATGTTGAACTGCTACTAAATTTCAATTCAACAATTATGTGTAGGAAATCTTCATGGCGGGGACAGAGACAGTGAGTGTGGCTTTGCAATGGACAATAGCAGAGCTCATCAACCATCCAGAGGTGTACAATAAGCTGAGAGATGAGATCAAAACCGTTGTAGGATCAAATAGGCTAGTCGAAGAAACAGACATCCCAAATCTTCCTTACTTACAAGCCGTTGTCAAAGAAGGCCTTCGATTACACGCCCCCGCACCCTTGATCCTTCGAAAAGCAAGGGAAGACTGCAAGATCCACGGTTATGATATATTGGAGAATTCAAGGATCATATTCAACGTGTATGCGATCATGCGGGATCCAAACTCATGGAAAGAACCAACAAAATTCGTACCAGAAAGGTTTTTAGTCAGCTCTGGTACAGAGAAACATTACTTGAATCAAGTGGACATAAAGGGTCGGACTTTCAATTATCTGCCATTTGGAAGTGGAAGGAGAGGGTGTCCTGGTGCGTCGCTCGCGTCCACCGTGAACCATTTGACGATTGCCACGTTGGTCCAGTGCTTTGATTGGAAGATCAAAGGTGGGGATAAGTTTGACATGGATGAAGGAGTAGGACTGTCTTCGGGCATGGCTAATCCTATATTGTGTTATCCCATCACACATTTTAATCCTTGGGACAATGCTACCCCTGCCGAGTAGGACAGACTTGAAATCCTGTTCTAAGTTCTACCTTTTTTAAAGTGAAGGAACACAAAAATAATGGATCTCTAATAAGCATATATGAGCTTGGCTCATTTCGTTTGAGTGATCAGAAGAGGCAATGTTGGTTCAATTGGTCAGTTTCTTTTGTTGAAGTTTTGCCTTGTGTTTATACTTTGTTTTATACAATGTGTACTATTATTACACTGAAATGATAAGTGGTTTTACCACACATGTTTTTTCTGGTACTTACTAGAAAGTAAGCTTGTGAAGCGACCGAGGCAAGAATAGGTATTCATATAGAATTTTGTTGCCGGCCCGTAACCATCAGTTCCCTTTGATTGGCCACAAGGTTCCAGAAAACCATTACAAAACATGAAAATGCATATCAATCATGAAATGGGAACACCAATTTAACACTACAATTAGGACAAATTATGTGTTGAATCATCCTGTTGCTAAGAAATTGCAAAGATAACTAAAGTTTTCATACGAAATGCAATCATCTATGGAGGTCTTCAATCCTGTGCATTATCCATTAGAAGGCAAATTATTAAAAGAAAAAAAAACGAAATAGAGAAAAAACTATTAATAGAGGTGTACTTCGTAGCTGATTCACGTATAAAAAACGATAAGAACTATAATTGTGTCCTTTGACATTGTTGGAGCCCTGTATATACGTATTCCAAGTTGGTGTTGGGGATCGGTGAATCACACGCACACACAATAGTACAACACTTGAGGTAAAATTTCACTTTATATTTACAATTAATATACAAAGTTATATAATCCAGAGGAGGAGGTTAACATCAACAACCCTTGACTTGACTTCACTCCCTCACTCTCACTGGTTGTTCACTACTCTCTTCTTTGCCTTACCACACAAACATATATCCACTCTACTTAGTGTAGGCAAAAAAAATAAGAACAAAAGCATTAATTTCAATAAACAACGTGAGAAGCTAAAAAAAAAATTCCAAATCCCCATCCTGGGGCAATAAAAGCTGTCAACACCAGTCCAAAACCTTCCACAATTATTGTTTTCAGATGGAGAGAATCTAACAGTTGGGTAATTCTTAACTAGGTAGATGTTATTAATGCCACATCTGAATATATGGTTTACATGAGGGAGTTTTCATACCCACCTTAAAAATGGTTACAGAAACATATTGATTAGTAATTAAGGAAGTGAGCAATCTCCTGCAGGATGAAGATGATTCGAATTAGTGTTAGTCATTCTCATTGCTTGACCAGTGTATACTTAAATACACATGCTTGGAGAGATGAGAGGAAAAGAGACAACGAAGAGAGGGGTACTGCTAATTGTATGGATCTGGTAAATATTGAAAAGGGCAAAGTCAATATAACTCTACAGGACAAGCAAATCTTAGAAAGAATTGAGAAGTGCAAAAATTCATAAGCCTATGTCGACTTGTTCATAGCATTCATGGAACATTTATGTTTTTTTCCCCTTTTCTTAGTCTCAATTATATTTTCTTTTCTTTACTAAACGAAAATCTAGTTGTTCGAAGTTTTATTTTTCTTGGTTTAGACCTCAATTTTTTATTTTTTTTTAAATTTTAACAAGGCCACTAAGATTTGAACCACTTAATTTGAGCCTTCTTTAAGAAGCAAAAGCTAAATGACTAGGATTTAAATTTTCTCTATCTTCAACCTCACGCATTTGATTTGCATTTTCATCATAGTGTTTAACAAATTCTGTCAAATTCATGGTCTTACATGCGATATCTTGAAAATTATTTTGTTAACTTTTGACACAAATGACTTTCTACTTGAAAGTTGCGAGATAAACGGTTCTAATCTTCGTTGACAAGTATGCACATTGCGCACAATTATAGTTTAGAATTAGATCAAGTTATAAGATCAAAAATTAGACGGGAGTTTAGCCCGTAAAAGTGGGGCGGGGCTCCATTTACACAAATCTATGAGATGCACAAATGTTGTAACAACCCGACTTTTTAAATATATAATAATTTTTAATCAGTTATTTTTTTGGTTCATTTAAATTAAAAAAAAATTTCATATTGAATTTATTTATTTTTATCAGCGAACGATTGGACCTAAACGCGAGTACACGTACGAGCTCGATTAGTATACAGTAGTATATTTTTTTTTTTTTCCAAAATATTTTCTTATTTTTGCCATTTTCTCATAAATTTCCTAAATAGGTTTTTCGGTGTTACCATGACACATGAGATTTCCACTTGATTTGAATACTAACCTCTTTGGAGTTGTAAATTCCTTTGTTTTACCAAAAGTCATTTAGAAAATCTAAACCCATTAATTAGTCCTATCCTAATATTCCTAAACAAGTTGGTGAACTTTTTTTTTTTTTTTAGTTTCACGTGCATCAACCACTGTATTGGTAACAACTTCCTTCCAGATTCATGTTATTCCATTGGATTCCTAATTTCTAATTAAATTCTTTCTTATCCATTAAGCTCTATATAAACCCACCTCACACCTAAGTTTCTTCACCACTTCACCACAATTCACGTAACAGAGAGAGAGAGAGAGAGAAAAAGAGAAGGGACTTTAGAGAGAGAAAATTTCTACCAAAGTCAAAATTTTGACGTTTCGCCACCGGATCACCACTCAACAAACCCGAGACTAACAATTGAGGTAGAAACACATACCTTGCAACCCTAGTCTCGTGCAATTTGTAGATAT
>JABCMJ010029967.1:0-15432 GCA_014822125.1 Arbutus unedo | reverse complement strand
GATGTGTACATTTAATGTTGTTGACTTTGATTCAGTACAGAGTGAGACCTTGTGGGCCAATAGTCTCGATGAGTTGAGTCACAATATTAAGTGTATGATAACCGTTAATTTTTAATGGAATGCACGTTCCTTTATAGGGACTGTTGATATCCTTTTGGGGAAGCTTATACGTTTCGATTATGTCAAACCCTGCAGGTGGATATTAGTATCTGACATAGCAAATAAGTTAAGTGGAAGGTCCCAAGAAATTTTATAGATGTTTATTAAATAAATTATCAGTAATTTATTTTAATCAACGGGTATGTTATGAATCCCGAATTATATAGGAAGTCCAACCCATACTTCTTCTAGGGGTCTCTATCGTTGCTTATATATATACACCATTATGCCTTCCAGGTCAGACACACAACTTAATACTCGAAATATTGAGAGAGGTTCTGTGAAGGCAAGGAGATCACGTTTTTGAGCCACACTTAGTACGAGATCAAAGTGCAATAGGATAACGATAGAATATCTTGAGGTCAGTCAAGCAAAATCATTCTAGCTATGCTCAATGTTTGATCAGGATCAAACTATGAAGATTGTTAAGATCCAACTGGAGAGATCTTGAAGGTATGAACCCTAGTTCTACCTAGTAGGGTTTCATTTTTTTTTTGTGGTATAATCTATGAGCGTTCATCACTGGGTCTTGAGAATTGATCCCTAACACTATGTCCCTGGACTAGGATCAGGAAAGCAAAAATGAAGGATCTCTGAATTCCCCAATTTCAAAGAAAATGAGCACTAGCTCAACTTGGGTTATCAACCAACTAAAGAGGACTACAAAGACAAGGCTAGGTAGACAAGAGATCGAGCAATGGCTAGGAAGAGCAGAAGCCCTTTTGAAGTAAAAACTCTAACATATCACAAAACTCTGAACACATAGTTTGTAAATGAATGAGGAGATTTTCCCTTATGTGAGCATCTTGAACACTACAAGAATACAAAGGAAGGAAAGAGATATATGGGTTTTGAGATCTTTTTTGAGCGGCAGCTATCAGATGATGAAACCGAGCTAGTGGCAGAGATGAGTAGAGCCAGGTTGGGTAGAAATAATGGAAAAGACTAACCTAGAGTCCTTCTTCTAGGAAGTGGGCCAGATGAGTATCAGAGTAGACGTTGCAGTGATAATGATCGAGCAAGAAGTTTCAACCAAACCCTCTCAGTTCATTACAAATGCTCTCAGAACATAAGATAAGTGCACTGTAAAATTATTTGTAACTTGCATGGATGAGTCTTTTGGAGTTAGTTTCGAGTCTAGGTCAGCCCTATTCAGCTTAGGATTTGAGGAACCTACATCTATTTTTGGCTTCCATCGTAAGTTTTATTTTGAATTTGAGTCTGTGTCTGCAATGCCCTCTGCGTAAGAGGTCAATGATGAGGAATGCAAGAAGGTTTCACTTTATTCACTATGTATGTCTAGAAGAGTATTTTGACGATTCGTAGGGAGACATCCCTAATGAATTAACATATTTTTTATTAAAGAAGAGAATGAACAATATGACAACACATAATGGAAGAATTTATTTCAATTAATTTGAATAATAAAAAGGACCCTTGAAAGGTCTAAACCCGCTTTACGATGTCTTTTGCCGAGAGAACAACAGTAATCAATTTACTATGAGAATCATAAACATTTTTGCTTGGTCCCATGAGGACATGCCTATGATTGATCATGAGATCGTTGAGCATCAAATTCGACTCTTTCCCAATGCCAAACCTTTCAAATAGAAACTGAGACGAATTCGACTTGACTGGGTTTTAAAAATTAAAGAAGAAGTAACGAAGCAGATCAATGCAGGTTTTCTCATGCTCACCGAGTATTCGAAGTGGGCTGCCAACATTGTGTCCATCCCCAAAAAGGACGGCATAATCAAGATATGTGTTGACTTCAGAGATCTAAACAAAGCAAGTTTGAAGGATGCCTTTTCGATACCACACATCGATGCCCTCGTCGACAATACTATCGGTCAAGCATTGCTTTCCTTCATGGATGAATTTTTGGGCTCAAATCAGATTCTAATGACCCCTGAAGACAGAGAGAAGACAAATTTCATCACAGAATGGGGAACTTACTATTATCAAGTCATGTTGTTTAGGTTGAAGAATGCAGGGTCTACATATCAATGCGCCACTTCGACATTGTTGCACGACATGATCCACAAATAGGTTGAGGTATACGTCAATGACATGATTGTCAAGACTAACGAGAGGTTGGAGCACCCAACAACACTACTCAAATTCTTCCAGAGAATTCAAAAATACAAGGTGCGATTAAAACCCCAAAAGCGTGCTTTTGGGATTACTGCCAGCAAATGTTGGGATTCATGATCACAATGAGCGGATTCGAGGTAGATCCCTCCAAAGTCATGGCAATCATGGAAATGCACCATCTCGACCAAAGAAGGAAGTTCAAGGTTTTCTTGGCAAAATCCAATTCATCAGCCGATTCATTGCCAAGTTAACCTCAATGTGTGAACCTTTGTTTCAACTCTTGAAGAAGAATACCCCATTCTAATGGGACAACTGATGTGAAGAAGCTTTGATGCTGTTAAGAGGTACTTACAGAATCTATCGATCTTGATGCCCTTGACATCCGGCAAGCCAATGATTCTTTACCTCTCAATAACATAAACCTTGATCTGATGTATGTTGCGCAAGAAGGAGAGGGTGGCACAGAAAAGGCAGTCTAGCTACTACTTGAGCAAGAAGATGGTGTTGATTTCTTGACTGGATAACCTCAAATGCCTATTTGAGAAACTTGTAGCTAGCACAATTGTTGCTCTTACTGGCATAAGTTGAGTTGAAGTATGTAATATGAAAGTCAATGAAAGGAGGGGCGGTTGCAGAATTCATAGTAGATCATCTGATCGAGGAACAACGAAAGCAAAGTTTGAATTCTCGGATAAAAACCTAATGGTAGTATCAAACGATGTATGGGTGCTCTACTTTGATGTGACAGCTAGTCAGAAAGAGTATGGCATTTGGAATTCTACTAATATCTCCCGACGAGGCACATATTCCATTATCTTTCAAGCTCAACTTTGAGGTAATGAACAATCAAGAAGAATATGAAGCCTGTATCATGGGCATGGAAGTTGACCTAGAAATTAGTATCAAGAAGTTAGAGGTGATTGGTGATCCCAACCTAGTGGTATCCCAAGCTAATAGAGACTAGAAGGTTAAGGAAGAAATCTTAAAGTTGTATCATCTTTGGAAGGCCTAATCCCGAGGTTTGACATGGTGACATTCACTCATGTATCCCGTTTGAAGAACTAGTTTGCTAACACATTGTCAATGTTAGCTTCAATGATCACCATCTTGAGGGAAGTGAAGATAAGACCCTTGATAGTCTAGCAAAGAGACAAGCCAGTCTATGACTATGTGGGAGCAATAAACGAAGTAGCTGATGGGTTGTTGTGGTACCATGATAACTAGAATTTGGTAAAGCAAGGTGAATACCTTGAGAATGTGAGCAAGAAAGATAGAACAACTATTAAAAAATTGGCATCACGGTATTTAATTTGTGGAGGCAAATTGTACAAGAGGTCATAATGCGTTCTCCAATATCAATTCTGTCATGATTTAGATAAGAAAAATGGTAGATCCCTAGTAGAGTCACCAATTGTGGGGTTCCTAAGATCCGCCAATCTGATTTGATATGCTTCCAACATTTGAGTAGTGCCTATTGTCTACGTAGGGAACAACTTGTTAGTGTTGTCCGATCATTATCAATCGAAAGGCACTCTGATGCTTAAGTGTTGTCCGATCATTATCAATCGAAAGGCACTCTGATGCTTAAATTAGGACTTGTAGGATAAAACATAAGATTAATTGCACTTCTAATTGATAACGTACCTGTTTTCGTCCAAAATTCCACTATATATAGGCGATTGTGTGCTACCAATGTTGGTAACAAAATCATCTCACGACTCTTTCCAGACTGATCGAGGATTTCATTTCGAATTCTTCCATAAGTTTTTACTTTCTAAACAAGATTCTTTCCTTGATTGCGAGCTTCCATATCGAGGTTTCTATCATAGTCCCGAAGTTACAATTCTAGGCCTCGTTCCGTAAGTTCCAAATTCGTGTGTCTCTATTGGATGACGAGCAACACTACTAACCCATCCCACTGTCCTAACTTTGGGCTAGGCCTCCTCTGGCACTTGCTATGTCCAGGCCGACTACCATCTTGGTACACAAGAACTCTTCAGCCTGGCTATTGAATTAGCTTAGCATTTCGACCCACTATAATTTTCGAAATAAACTAGAATATTTCTATAAGTTACTTGACTCCTTAGTTAGGCCAAAGGTGTTTGATTATGTAAATGTTAAAAAAAGGCTACTCAGTGCACGACTCTCTCGCTACTATAGCTTTTAAAGAATGGTTGGATGTACACAATTAAAGGAGGTAAAACGTAAACGAGAAATGATGAATTTTCCCTAAAATAAATCATTTAGCTTGGCAAAGTTCAATATTATACAAATACACGTGCACTAATTATGTGAGGGCATAGCCAACCTGAGAAAGACGGTACTTGCTATATCGAAGCTAAGAAGGCTGAATCAGTGACTAGCCAACCTAAGAAGGGTGGCTTGGTAAATTGCCAACCTGAGAAAGGCAGTTGAGACATCACTAACTTAAAAAGGACAATGAACAACCTCGAATCTAAGATAAATTAGAACTCTGAGTAAGTCGGTATAAGGTTCTAAATAGATATGGGAATCATATGATAGGGAAAGTGCGGAAATCTATGACCAATTCAATTAATATAAGAAGTATTAAATGAATGAAACTCTAATGGAGGAAGGTAACTATTTCATAGAGATCAAATCAGAAGTTATGTCATTAGTGGCCAATCAAAAGGCATTCCACTCCAATTCTGATCGGAAATTAATGTCTTGAGAGAATTAGAAAGGTTAAATCTATAGATAATGGTCCAAATCTCTAAAGAAAGACACGCACTAACTCAAACGCTAATAGAGAATATTAGCTTGTTCATCTTACATTTCTTTTGAATGTTGTTTAACTTAATCATTGGAATGCCTTCTCCACCAAAGAGTTAAAGAAAGGAAGTCTCAAAACTTCCTCCTCCATCAGCATTTACGGGGATTCTACTTGGAGAACAGGTTTAAGAACCTCCATGTGAAGAACAACCTCTTTTCCCTCCAACAACAATTCCTTCGCCTTCAGCAGTGGGGCAACAAGACCCGCCACTAGATGGGAGGGGATCTCAAATTATTGTTAGGTCTTGCTCAAGGACCTGAAAGGACTAAAGGAGAGCATCCCAAACTCGTGATAGGTCCCGTTCGAGAACTAGGCATGAAATGGAGGACAACCACCGAGATCGGTTGACAAGAAGAGATAAAGAACTTGTCAATATGTGGCGTCATATACACTAGATGGAGAAGGATAATAGAGCCCTTCTGCGAGAAAGGGATCAAGCTCAATATGCTATCTTAGGATGAGACAAATGATCAAAAATAGGTCCATTACATATGGAGAATCGACCATGAATAGGGTCACAGAGAAACAAACTATCCCCGAGAAGGGAATTTGTCATTGGGAGCTATCCTGAACATCCATCCAGATAGAGCAGCTCCAATCGCACCTCTAGTCCATCAGCCTCCTGACATGAAGGAGTGGTTGAACCAACAACTAGGTTTGCAACAAGCAAAAGAAGATGAAACCCAAAAAGAGTTGCAGCAATTGGAAGTCTCACCATTGTCGATTCACATTGAAGGGGAGGCACTACCCAAAACGTTTGTCTCCCCAAAATTCCCTATTTACAATGGCTGAATAGATCCAGTGGCCCACATCAATGGATTGTTGAATTCCATGATGATCTATTCAGGCCAAGATAGCATTTACTGCAAAGTAATTTCCATGAGCCTTCGCGAAATAGCTCTAAACTGGTTCCATGCACTTCTCCCACGTTCAATAACAACAAGGGGCAATTGACCAATTAGTTCATTAAAAGGTTTGTTGCAAACCAAGCTCAGAAGAAATACGTAGACACCCTCCTGGCCACGAGGAAAAGATCTGAAGAAGACTTGAGGGAATACGCAAGCAAATATTGGGCCACACACAATGAGATCAGGGACTGCACAGAGTCATGTGCAGTTGCTTCCTTTAGGCTAGTATGTCCATCCTGAGATCATTTGCGAGAATCCCTAACTGTAAACACTCCAAACACCATCGCATAATTGATGGTCAGGGTAGAAAAATATGCAAAGTTCGAGGACAAAATCTGAAGAGACACAGATCAACCCTCTGGCCGAGCACACAAGAGCAGCATGTTTAAAGAGGCCGAACAAGAAACAAAGAGGATGAGGAAAGAAGTGACCAAAGTAGCCTACACAAGAAAAGAGCACAAATCACCTAGATAGCAGGCGTACAGGGCAATCAGAATGGTATTCAATACCCTAACATTCAAAATGATCTAGCAACTCAAAAATGATCCTTTTTGGAAATGGTCATCCAGTTTTGGGGGAGAACTCGTGAAGTAGGAACCAAACAGAGAATGGTGCAGTTATGAAAAAAATCATGACCACATTATAGAAAAGTGCAAGGCGCTTAAACAATTCCTAGAGGGACTTGTCGAAGCCGGGCACCTCAGTAGATTCAATGCAGACCAAGGGCAACAATAGGTTCCAGCAACACCAAACAACTCAGACACTTCCGAGGAGAAAGTAATCGCTACAAGGAAAATTCATGTCGCACATGCCGAAAGCTGACAAGAAAGAGGGTAGGATCCAAAGGCGTCGTGAGGGACACGAACATCACGTCCAACACATTGGGCAGAAAAGAAAAGAGCTTGAAAAGAAGATTAAGATAGGAATATCCTTTATGAATAAAAATCTGGAAGGAGTCCAACACCCTCATAGTGATGCTTTGGTCGTCATTCTGCTCCTCGACACCATCAACATGAGAGAATCCTAGTTGACTAGGGTAGCTTCATAGAAATCTTATACTATGTACATTAAAGAAGCTCAAACTCAAAGAGGCCAATTTAAAGAAAGCCGACATCCCATTAATCAGCTTCAGTGCAAAAGTAGTGTGGTCACTTGGACAAATAACCATTCCTGTATGAGCAGGAAAGGTAACACTAGAAATAGATTTTCTAGTGGTAGACGTACCATCAGCCTACTACACAATAGTAGGAAGGACTTGACTCCACAGCCTACTACACAATAGTAGGATAGGGGCAATACCTTCTACTTATCATCAAGTACTAAATTTTCCAGGCAAAAAAGGAATCGAATGTGTTTGGGGAAGTCAAAAAATGGCGAGAAGCTGTTATGTGACATCAATCAAACACAAACCGAAGGCCGAAGACATAAAATCAATTGAAGGGTGGTCGAGAAACTCAAACAAATACTATCACATAAGACAGACCCGAGAGGTTCTTTCTCATCGGAAAAGAATTATCTGAACAAGACAAAAAAATTCTAGTTCAGATTCTTAAGGATCACATAGATGTATTCGCTTGGGCACCTCAAGAAATGCTAGGGATAAGCTCGGATATTATCTGCCATTATCTGAACATTGACCCCGTTCACAAGCCTATAATGTAGGAAAAAAAAAGGTCGGTAGTTCAAAACATTGATACAGTGAGCACTAAGGAAAGTATACTAACCAGAGTGGTTATCAAACATTGTGGTAGTCAAGAAAAAGAATAGGAAGTGAAGTGTATGCATTGATTTCACCAACCTCAACAGAGCTTGTCCCAAAGATAACTTCCCACTTCCAAAGATAGATTAGCTGGTGGACGCAACAGCAAGGTACAAAAACATTAGCTTTCTAGATGCATATTGGGGATACCATTAGATCACCATGTATGAACTTGATAAAAAAAAGACCTCTTTCATCACACCAAGAGGTTTATTCTGTTATATGGTCATGCCCTTCGAACTCAGAAATGGAGGAGCTACTTATCAAAGGTTAGTCACTTTAATGTTCAAAGAGCTCATTGGGAAAAACATGGAGGTATAGATTGATGATATGGTGGTCAAATCTGAGGAGGCTGAAACCCATATCGTCAATTTGTGCAACACATTCCAAGTCCTACCCGAATTCAAGCTCAATGCCACAAAGTGTGCCTTTGGGGTCAGCTCAAGAAAGTTTCTGGGGCATCTGGACAGTCGAAGAGAAATAGAGGCCAGCCCTAATGAAATCATAGCCCTCCAAACCTGTAAAGTTCATAAACGGTGAAAGAAGTGCAAAGGTTAATTGGGATGGTGGTGGCTCTTAACAGGTTTATAAGCTGATCATCTGACAGATGCCGACCATTTTTTGAATTGATGAGAAAGCAAACCAAATACACACAGGGAGAAGACTACAAGAAGGCCTTCCAAGTGATGACCTGGCCACATCCCCACTGATTACGACTCTTGAGAAAGGAGACATCTTGAAATTGTATCTTGTCGAATTAGAACACGCGAAAAGTGTAGTACTACTGAAAGATAGCGACGCTGAATAAACACAGATCTGCTATGCAAGTAAAACTCTTCTAGACTAAGAAATAAGATATCTTCCTCTAGAGCAATTGATCCTGGCATTAGGTATGGATTCCAGAAAGCTACAACACTATTTTCTTCTCATAGATCGAAGTACCAAGCAAACATCCAATCAGTACTATCTTAAGAAAAGCAAAACTATTAGAAAGGGTGGCCACATGGCCTATAGAGCTCAGCAAATATAATATCTGCTACCTCCAGAGAATGACAATCAAGGGACAGGTCCTAGCAAATTATGTTGTTGAGTTTTCTCATGACCCGATTGAGGAAATATTGGCAATTTCAAAGACAGACTCGCCTAAACTGGGGGCATAGCTGGAACGATAGGCCAACCAGAAAGCATATTGGAAGCTATATGTCGAAGGATTGGCCTGCTCCAAAGGATTTGGAGTCGGCATTGTGATTGTGGAACCAAATAGATGTTACTTTGAATAGTCGAATTAATTGAACTTTATTGCGTCAAACAAGGTTGCCAAATACGACGCACTAATCCATGGGCTCAAATGTGCGTACAACCTGGGAGCAACAACTATAGAAACATATTGTGACTCCCAACTGGTGCTCCATCAGTTGATCGGAGAATATGCAACCTGAAATGAGAAGATGACCTTGTATGTTGAGAAGGCAAAGGAAGAATTAGCCAAGTTCTCTAAAGCCAAGATGTCCCACATCAACTCATGACAGAATGAACATACATATGGTTTCCTAGCCTCGGCAATCCCAAACGATAGACATCAGACCATCTATTTGTGCTGTATCAACAAACTGAGCATAGATGTCCTGGTGGCTAAGAAATCCATGGACATCGACCTCGGCCCCAATTGGATGGATCCCATCATTTTCTATCTTTCAGGAAGCGACCTGCCCAAAGATAAAAAGAAAACATGCAAACGTTGGATGAAGGCAATTTGATTCTAGTTATCTCTAAACAGAGAACTATATAGGAAGTCCTACACAGGACCCTACCTCAAGTGCGCACATCCCAGCCTAGTTGAACAATTTCTATACAAGATTCTCAAATGGGAGTGCGGTAGCCATGCAGGGGGTAGATCAATTGCACATCAAGTTATATCTCAGTGATATTGTTGGCCATATATGTAGAAAGATGCCAAAGTATATGTGAGAGCGTACAAGAAGTGTCAAAAGTTCTCTCCCATCATCCACACACTAGCTGTCGACCTAGCACCACTGACTAGCCCTTGGCCTTTGGCACAATAGGGCTTGTACATCATAGGCCCATTGCCGAAATCCACATGCGAAAGGTGATATCTCATGGTTGACACAAATTACTTCACTAAATGCATTGAAGCCGAGCCATTTGCCAAAATCACTGAGAAGAACATGGAGAAATTTGTTTGGCAAAATATCATCACCAGGTTTGGGATCCCTAACTTTATAATGTCTGACAATGGGACCCAAATTCAAGATAAGTTCAAAAGCTTTTGCTCCCAATACAAATTAAAAATTATTATGCCTCTGTGGTGTATCCCCAATGTAACGGGTAGGCAATAGCTTCCAATTAAAGCATATTGGAAGGCATCAAGAAAAGACTAGATAACGCAAAGGGAAAATGGGTGGAAGAACTACCCTTGGTCCTATGGGCATATAGGACAACACTGAGATGGTCAACAGGTGTAACACCATACTCCCTAGCATATGGCACAAAAGCTGTAATTCCACTAGAAGTGGGCCTTCCAACTATCTGAACAGAATTCATCGAACAAGGATGGAATGATCATGCTCTAGCCATAGAACTTGAGCAATGATCAGATTGGCTTTCTATTAAGCAACACTATCCAAGTTATACAACAAGTGAGTCTGTCAAAGAGAATTTGAGCTCGGAGACTTGGTTCACAGAAAAGTTATGGGCAACACAAAAGACCCCAAAGATGGCATGCTCGGGGCTAATTGGGAAGGACCATATAGAGTCATTGGTCGACTAGGCAAGGGAGCATATAAATTACAAGACATTGATGACAAAAAGGTCCCAAGGACTTGGAATATCTCCATTCTCAAGAATTTTTTTCGGTAATTGCTTATTTGCTTCAGTTATTATTTCTTTTTTCAAGACACTTTGTTATGAATAAAGATTATAGCATTTATCATCCATGAGCCAAATGTATTGCAATATCTTAGTAAGGTAGAGAATGCCCTGCCCTTCACTCCATCACTGGGGGGCAAGGGACCCCTCCAATTAAGAAACAAGGCATGGGATGAGAACTCTCAAAAAAGAGGGGAACCCTGAGTAAGGTCAAGAAGCCTCAAACAAAACTTGATGAAAAGTTTTGTATAATTTCAACATATTGAGTAAAACATGCTTGTTTCAACAATTTACTGTGCAATTAACCATAAGGTAAACAACTGAAAATAACCAATGTTGCCATGCGGCTCATGTATAATTTTGACGGTCTTGAATTGCAGGCAGCACACATCGAGGACCTTATCATAGAGTTCACAGGCTACCTTAATCGTCAGGCTACCTTTTAACCCGGTAGTTTCATGGTCTTTTATTGGAGAAATCACAAAGACTCCAACTTGAGTTCACGGGCAGCTCCGATCGTCGGACCATCTCTTACCCGGTATCTGACACCCATGCATGCTAATATGTACGAATATTAATTAATTCCAGGCTTGAATAGTAGCCATAAATAGACTGAAATGCAAGAAACATGTCAAAAACTAAAAATATAACTTTATGTTTTTCAACAGTTCACTCGAGAGGCTAGGAGCTCGCTCATGTGGCCAAAACAAGTCTACTGTCCAAAACAGACTGCCAAAAATTTAAGGAGGTCGCTCTAGAGGGCTCAGTAAATTGTTAGAATCTGTTTTGTCGAACAAACTTCATTTTTTACCTTCGTTTCTGCAACCTAACTGTCCAATATGCTTGAAATTCTCACACAACATGTACGACTCGATCACACACCGAAAACAACGTAAATACTATTGAAATAAACAAGATCTATGCAACAGTTCTATATAAATCAATATAAAATCCTACCTTATTCGGATAAAACACAAAAAAATACTTGTGTAGTTGAAAATCCCTCGATACTTCTCATACTAGGCCGATTCCAAGCTCTATGTGAAGCTCTCAGTGTCCTCTACAACTTCCTAGTTAGTCTCGTCTCGTGAATCCACCGTGTAGGCACCCATTCTCCCTCCTCAAGCAATTAGGGTTAGAAATCTCTTTAGAAAAAAACTGTGTATTTTTAATAAAAATCTAAATTGGGGTTTCTAAATCCTTTTATAATAAAAATTTGGTTAATTACACTAACCCTTCTTAAGTCCATAAGACCTCCACATTGGGCCCCCATGTTCTAAATTATTAAAATAAGGCCAGAATCAGAATATTAAACTCAAAATCACGAGTTGTCAAATACACTAAAAATAATAAAAACAAGAGGTCGAATCTCGGGTCCTTAGAGAAGAGGCTGTTTCAGCAAATCAAATCCGTAAATACCAAAGCACATTGGGACAACTTCATTGCCTATTATTTGGAATATATCTCAAGCTAGGGAATCCATTTTAATCTCAAAATCATTCATCGTAATTCCACTAGCTAGTTACTTTTGTGCTGTATTTGAATCATGAAATAGAGGACGTATTTGTCAAGGTAAAGAAAAATGATAAGGAAACCAAAGAAAAGAACATAGCAACTCTTTCATTTGGTATTCAGTTGTTGCATTTAGCTATTCTTTCATCTTATCTCTTTTTTTATTCAAATCCTTTCCTATTCAACATTGATTGAAACTTTATATGCAGAACATCAATAGGTTTTGAAGGAGGTAAAACTTGAATAAAGATTATTAACTTTTCCTCAAATAAGTTAGCTAGTTCAGCAAGAGAGGTCTCTTGCATGTAGACACATGTACCAATCACATGAGGGTATAGCCGACCTGAGAAAGGTGGTTCCTACTACATTCGAGCTAAGAATGCCGGACTAGTGACCAGCTGACCTAAGAAAGGGCGATCCAAGATATCACCATCCTCAGAAAGGCGGTGGGCAGTCTCGAAATCTAAGATAAGATAGAACTTTGAGTAAGTCATGATAGAGTTCTAAACAGCTATGGATGAAAAGTCCATGTCCAATGCTATTAATATGAGAAGTATTGATTGAATGAAACTCTAATAGTAGAAGATAACTTCTTGGATAAGAATCAAGTTAGAGTTATCTCATTACCAGCCAATCAAAAGGTAATCCTACTCCAAATTTGATAAGGAATTCAGGTCCTAAGAGAATTAGGAAGGTTAAGTCACAAAGTCTATAAATAAAGATCCAAATTTATGATGAAAGGTACGCATCGATTTACTAGCTAATAAAGAATATTAGTTTGATCTCCATTCATTATTGTGAAGCTTTGTTTGACTTAATCGTTGGAGTGCCTTCCCACCATAGTGACGAAGGGTTCTTTGACCGATTATTATTTTACAGATTATAGGTCCACCCAAATTGAAGGTATAGATTCTGCTAGATAGTGAGGTCTTAACTTTTTTCCCTGAATGTGAAAATTAGCCCACCTACAATTGGCGACATCTATGGGATAGCTAACATATCATGGCAAAAATACTAATTGAAATATTAGATCAGGAGATAGACGAACGAGAAGTTCATGTCTAAATCTCCAAAGAAGAAAACTTTCTAGGGTGAGAAACCCGGATGACACACAATGAAGCTATTATCCAAAACAGTGCAATCTTTCTGTTTGGAAGCCAAGACAAAGAAGGGACGGTGGTCACAAACAATAGTACAAAGAGTTTTAAGCAAGACTGCAAAAAGTCAAGACTTCACTTTCTTATTGGGGGCAATGGTCTCCTAGTCGAGATAGAGCAGACGTTGTAAGAAATCCCAAATAGAACATAATGGGGTGAGAAATATCGAGATCAAACAATATGGGATGAGAAATTCTTAGATCAAATAGCAGGGATGAGAAGTCTCAAGACCAAGAACAAGGGCAAGAAGCCCGGAATACAAGGAGCCTTCCTAGTCAGGAGATAAAGCATGGGTGAGAAATTTCAAGAAAGGAAAAGAACACTGAACAAGGGTGAGAACCCTCGAATACATGGGATAAGAAATCTTAAGAAAACGAGAGAATCCTGAACAAGGACGAAAAGTCCCGAATACATGGGATGAGAAACCAAGAAAGGGGGAGAATCCTGAACAAGGGCAAAAAGTCCCAACTACATGGGATGAGAAATCCAAAGAAAGGGGGAGAATCCTGAACAAGGGCGAGAAGTCCTGACTACATGGGATGAGAAATCCCAAGGAATGGAGAGAACCTCGAGCAAAGATGAGAAACCCTGAATACATGGGACAAGAAACCTCAAGAAAGAAAGAGAACCTCGAGCAAAGACGAGAAGCCCTAAATTTCAAGAAAGGGGAAAAACCCCGAAATGGAAAAAACCCCGAACAAGGACGAGAAGCCTCGAATACATGGGATGAGAAATTTCAAGAAAGGAGGAGAAACCCGAATAGGGGAGAGAAGTCCCAAATAAAACTTTCAAAAAAAATTCTAAGGACAAACTTGAGAAAAGTTTCCTAAAATGAATATAACTCTTCAGCTAAACGTCCAGTTATCATCAAACGATCTAGGCTAGGGTCTAGCAGAAAAACTCGAGAAGAGTTCCCCATGTACAAACTTAAGAAGAGTTCTTTGATCCAAAGAATTGAACTTGAGAAAATGGTTCAAAAGAATCAAACTTGAGAAAAGTTTGCTAAGTAAAGAATCTAGAGAATAGTTTCTTGAGAATCAAACTTCAGAAAATTTTGCTGAAGATCAAACTTAAGAAAATTTTTTATAGAATCTAAACTTGAGAAAAGCTTTTCAAAAAATTGTCTAAAATATCTAGTCACTTGGTAAAAGTACACTTGTTCAGAAGCAAGGCAAAGAAAAGAAAGAGTAGTGTTTAGCTTCGAGCACTCATGCAATGGCAGAATTCAGCAGCTCGACTTGTTCATCCCCGACCTCAGCATTCTCATCAGAATCTATCCCAACATCGTAGTAAACTGTGAAGAAAGTAGATCTAGAACTCCGTTCAATGGAGCATCGAATGTTCAAGAATTCCGACGCTGCAGTTTTTAAATGATGATTGAGGAAATACCTATCTGATAAGGGGGTATCTTTCGGAACAAGTTCGTATAGCTTCGTCTGTCCCTTTAGCTCGGAGGGAAATAGACAAAGTTATGGGGCAATTGAAGGAGGTAAAACTTCAATAAAAATTATTAAGTTTTCCTCAAATAATTTAGTTAGTTCGGAAAGAGAGGTCTCACACACATAGACACACGTGACAGTCACATTAGGGTATAGCCGACTTAAGAAGTGCGGTTCCTACTACATACGAGTTGAAAACGCCAGATTAGTGACCAGTCGACCTGAGAAGGGTAGTTTGGTATGTTGCCAACCTGAAAAAGATGGTCTAAAGTATTGCCGACCTGAGAAAGGGCAGTCCAAGATATCACCATCCTTAAAAGGGTGGTGGGCAGTCTCAAAATCTAAGATAAGAAAGAACTCCGAGTAATTCCGAATAGAGTTCTAAACAGATATGGATGAGAATTTTATGGCCAATTCGATTAATATGAGAAGTATCGATTCAATGAAACTTTTATGGTAAAAGATAACTTCTTGGATATGAATCAAATTAGAGTTATCTCATTATCGGCTTATCAGAAGGTAATTTTACTCCAAATTTGACGAGGAATCCGTGTCCTAAGAGAATTAGGAAGGTTAAGTCACAAAGTCTATAAATAAATATCCAGATTCATGATAAAATGTCACACCCCAAAATAGAGGACGTGACCGGCCGTGAACCGCAAGGCCTCAACTTGCGAAACACGCAGCCTCAAAATAATAAAAATAATTAATACATAATGTCGAG